>CAUYLG010074966.1:0-27033 GCA_963573385.1 Cacajao melanocephalus
TTTGTTTTCGGTGTTGTTGGCTTATTTTTTTTTTTTTTTTTTTTTTTTTTTTTTTTTTGCCTCAGAATGCCTAATAAAACATTTGATTCTGCTTAGAAATTCATTTTCATGGCAGAATATCATCTTCTTCAAGGGCCCTCCACAAGGTTCTTGGATGTGGAAGAAGCTGCCAGTATCACAGGCCTCGCTTTGGTTTCATCCCTGCTATAGAAAGTCAAGTACAATGCCCAGTATTTCTTGGCCACTGGGGTCACTCTTGTTATTTGTAGTCCCTTTTCATTCTAGCTTCATTTCAAGGCATGGATAAAAATAGAAAGGAAGAGGATGTGGAAGCCCCAAAACTGTGAGCATCAGTACTTTCTTCCACAGCTGGAGTTCTGCATAGCTAGCCAGTGCCCTGCTAAGTTTGAAGAGGGAGGTGTTTAGTTTTTGACCAAAACTGGGAGTCAGGAAAGAGAAGAGGCAGTGATGGTGTGGGAGTGTGCAAATTAATTGCACACCTACCTAGTTCTTTTGATAATCTAAGTAGATTTGATTTCTCGGTTTTGAACAACTCTACAAAACAGGATGTTATCTATGTCTTTCAGAAATATTTAGAAGACGTGAAAACATATTTTGGTGCAGAGCCTCAGTCTGTTAACTTTGTGGAAGCTTCTGACCAAATCAGAAAAGAGATCAACTCTTGGGTTGAAAGACAGACCGAGGGTAAGCTTTCACCAAGGGGCTCAGCAGCGTGCTTTTCCCAAATGTCCTTTTATTTATTTTAGTCTGTGTCACGTGTAAGTATGTGTATTCCTTAAATAGAAGGGTGGACACATTCTAAATATTCAGAACATTTATTTCTATTCATGTACATACTTTTTAGATTCACTGCCTTCCTAATAAATGTTATCTAAAATATGTAAGTGAAGCCATCACTTTATCAAATAGACAAGAAAATTATCATCTCCCACTAATTCCCAAGAAGAGTTCAAGCATAAGAAGCAGAAAAATGCAAAAAGGAAATTGAAAATACTGCTGCATGCATGATTTTTAAAGAAAAATACTAGTAACAGAAATGTGGCATTAAATGTGCTATAGAATCGTAAGTACTTTTTAAAGTAAGTTCATGTACAAGCATCAGTTAGACTATGGGTTAAATGGTGCTAAAGAAGAGGCCCAAAATATAGTGGCTTAGTAAGACACAAGTCCGTCTTTCTCTCAAATAAGAGTTCAAAGGTAGTTAGGCATCTTTATCTAATCCTTTCCTAAAGGCCCTACCTGTTATTACTACTACATTGAATATTAGGTTCCAACATAAGAATTTTGGAGGGACACAAATATTCAGGTCATATCAGCAACACATTACATTAATAGATTTCCTAATATATGCTTCTTGCATTCCTAATGTATATTAATTAGATTTATTTACTAAAATGTAATTTAGGATTTATTTGTTTATATTCACAAGAGAAATGAGTTTACAGACGGGGATTTTGTGCTTTTTTGTCATGTCATACTGGGTACATACTAGCTTGACAAAAGTAAGCAGAGAATTTTCTATGTTGTGCTTTGAAACTGTTTTTATAGTGTAGAGATTTACCATTTACTTGAAAGTTTAAAAGAATTTACCTGTCTACATCACTGGGGTTGACACTGTTTCCACAGGAGGTAATCATTTAACAGTTGTGAAATTTCAATCGTGTTTAATCTTTTTTCAGATTGTCTACCATTTCTTGAGTTTCTATTAATATTTTTCTGGAAAATCATTTTTAAATTAATTGCCACAAGCTGTCTCTTATAATTTTAACACCTTTCCCATGTCTGTATTTTGGCAGTTTAAAAGATCAACCCTTTATTCTGAGTAGCCTCTGTTGCGGAGTGAAGCTGGGTTGACCAGGAGGTTCTTCTCAATCCACTTCTATGTACCTCAGTTATCAAACATGTGCCTCTAGAGCAAACCTCTAATACCTGATTTGCGAGATATATATTTGACATATTTTTACAAATTGTTCAAGGTGCTTTAGTAGAGAGTTTGGAGAGAATGTATTGGGGGTTGACAGTCAAATATCAGTTTAAGTTGTAACTATAACAATCTGATAGAAGCAATTGCACACAGCAATATTTTGGGCAACAGGAAAACATTGGCACAACCTTTCAGATGTTAATCAGAGCAGCTTATGGTTTGTGGCTACAAACAGAAGTGAAAAAGAAGGAAGCATTTTGGTCTCCTCAAAATAGGGTTACAAATCAACTCATATTAGGGAGAAGTTTTTATAATTAAAATGCAGATTTATACTTAATGTGGAATAATGTTTACTGACCATTAAGTATATTATTTCTTCATAGTTCCAGAAAAAAAAAAAACAGAAGTCTGGTTGTCTTTAGTTAAAATATATATATTTCTACAAGCAATTTGCAACCTGCATTTTGTTCTTACAGGTAAAATCCAGAATCTCCTACCTGATGACTCTGTGGATTCCACAACCAGCATGGTTCTGGTGAATGCCTTGTACTTTAAAGGAATCTGGGAACATCAATTCTTAGTGCAAAACACCGCAGAAAAGCCTTTTAGAATAAATGAGGTAGGAAACTTTTAAAGATCAGTTTGAATTTTCACATGGCATTGTAAAAGTGATTCTATTATAAATTCACTCTTCTTTTAAATTATGCGTTCTAGTGAACCATGGCTCTTACTAGGTGGGCTAAAAGCCTCCAGTTCTATGGGGAATTCAGTGAAATTCCCCTTACCTTGTTTTTCTCTGGATATACAATCACTGAATCCTTGCTACCCTTGTGAGCTGGGTAGGGTAGTTTATATATTTATTTCCTAGGTGAGAAATAGTGTAGCCAAGTGACTGGAGGCATGCCTGAGTTAGAAGCAGCCCAGAATCAGAACCTAAGACTCCTCACTGTAGGTTCTGTACCTGATCTGCTAAACCAATACTAACTTCTACCAAATTCTTACCCTTACATAAGTAAAAGCAATAAAAGGGAAGACTAACGTAAGGTTATAGATCAGTCTCTCATGAATGGGCCAGAGTGTGGCTGGGCTTTGGGACCTCAGTGGAAACAAGGACTCAAATATTGTCAAGATTTTTTCCTCTATTTTCCAACTGTGTTTCTACCATTATTCTTCTCTCAGGTTGAAGTCTAACTTTCTCTGCTTCCCAGTTCACAATGGCAGAACTTAACTACCCACAGGACCTTCTCCATTCTGGAGACCAGTTGGAAAATCGCATTCCAAATTCCTAAGAAAGGAACTAGTTGACCAAGGTTTGTTATAGTTGTTTAGTCCAGGGATCGGCCACAAACAGTGCTGCTGTGGAAGTATGGCTGTAGTGAATGTGTGCAATGGACATTTCTCAATCAGGGAGGTGAGGATGGGGAAGGACCTGAACACGTAATCCAGTAGGTTAATGACAAGTGAGCTGGCTAGTTTCCTGGGTTTGTATATTCACTGGAAATTTTCAGTTGCAAGTAATAGAAAAGTATTCCAAACTAGCTTTGCCAAAATGGGAATTGTACTGGAATTAACTTAGGCAACAAAAAAATGGGAAGACAGAAGTGAGTGATTGTGGTACTTAGAGTCTCAACACATAATCCCAGTTCATTCTCATTCTGTCTCTTTCTCTTTCTTGCTCCTCTAGTTGCTACTCTCATTCTCTAATAATGATCAGGGAATATGGTTGCCTCATATTCAGCTTAAAGCTTCACAACTCTAGTAGACATAGAAAGTGTTTGCCATTAGTTCTAAAACAGTCATTGCAAGGAAGGCTCTGGTTGGTGCCATTCATGGGCTATCTCTAGAAACAACCACAGTATGCTGGCGTACTCCCAGTAAATGGCCCTTGTCATATGGCCACCACCTTAGCATATGGTGGAGCTCTGTGATTGACAGTGCCACGTAGAATGGACAAGCAACATATGTCTACAACATCTACGTTGCAGGGGTGTTTGTTTTCCTTTTATTTGGCAATTGGACTTATTTTTAAATAAGCTTTATTTTTTAGAGCATTTTTAGGTTTACAGAAAAAATTGTGCAGAAAGTACAGGGTTCCCATGTGTTCCCCCTTCAACACACACACAGTTTCCCTTAATGTTAACAACTTGCATTCGTGTGGCATATTGGTTATAATTGATGATCGAATATTCATATGTAATTATTAACTAAAGTCTATAGTTTACACTTGAGTCCACTCTTGGTGTCTTACAGTTCTTTGGGTTTTGAAAATGCAGTGTCGTGTAGCCACCATTACAATAGCATTCACGATAATTTCACTGCCCTAAAAGTGCCCTGTGCTTTACCTATTCATCCATTCCCCCTAAATCCCTGGCAACCACTGATCCTTTTTTCTTTGTACAGTTCTGGCTTTTCTGAAATGTCACATAGTTGGAACCATACAGCAGGAAGCTTTTTCAGGCTGACTCCATTCACTGTGAATTTAAGGTTCCTCCATGCCTTTTCAGGGCTTGATAGATCTTTTTGTTTTATTGCTGAATGGTACAGTTGTATCACAGTTTATTTATCCACTCACCTATTGAAACACACCTTAGTTCCTTCCAATTTTTGGCAATAATGAATAAAGTTGCTATAAACACTACACTATGTGCAAGGTTTTCTATGGACACAGTTTTTAATACATTTGAGTAAATGCCCAGGGGCACAAATGCTGTGTTGTATCATAAGACTAGGTTAACTTAGTAAGAAAGTGCCCACCTGTTTTCTAAAGTGGCTGTGCCACTGTTCATTCCCACTAGCAATAAGTGACAGTGCCTGTTCCTCCACATCTTTATCAGCATTTGTTGTTGTCAGTGTTTCATATTTTAGCCATCCTTATAGACGTGCGTAATTTGCAGTCTCCTAATGACATATGAGTGAGCATTTTTCATGTGCTGTATGTCTTCTTTGTGAGGTATTTCTTCAGATCTTTGGCCCATTTAAAAAGCTGGCTTGTTTGTTTTATTATTGTTGAGTTTTAGAATTATTTGTATATTTTGAATACCAGTCTCTTATAAGTACGTGTTTTGCAAATATTTTCTGCTCATCTGTTGCTTGTCTTTTCATTCTCTTAGTGAATGTCAGTTTTTATAATACTAAATTATGGTTTCAAATATTTGCATGTAAAATATACCTTACTCAGCTTCTGGATTATTGGCATTTCCATAATTTACACAAGATCATATATTAAGTGTTTGATATAATACCCCTTGCTATAGTCTACAGAGGTTGCCATGGTCGTGTTAGAACAGAAACTCACATATCTGCTATTGGTGATACTTTTCAGTGGAATACATATTTCCATAAAGGAAGGTCTGGATACCTTTATTCACCATTTAGCAAAGGATCACCAATTTCATCCGAGGCAACTGGGAGCCAATGATGGTACAGAATTAAGAATTTGGTGGAACACTTCTTCAATGACCTTGTTTTTTTTTTTTTTTTTAGACTACAAGCAAACCAGTGCAAATGATGTTCATGAAAAAAAAGCTTCAAATTTTTCACATAGAAAGACCACAAGCATTAGGCCTTCAGCTCTACTACAAAAGCCGTGACCTCAGCCTGTTTATACTACTGCCGGAAGACATCAATGGGCTGGAACAGGTAAATAACATCAGTGTGACCGACCTGAGGGTGTTTCCAGTGTTTGCTAGGAAAGGAACTGGTTGGCCAAGGTTTCTCCCAATTGTCTCCCAATTAAAGAATGGTCTCCCTATCCTTTAATTCCTATAGAGAAAAGTCACCAATGTACCTTGAGTCCTAGGCACTTCACCGTCACAATATTATTTAAGCTTTATAACACTCTATAAAATTAACGTTACTGTTCCTGTTTCTCAGAAAGGTTACATAATGTATAGACATCTCCAGCCTGGGGTCATCACACAAATAGCCACATGTACAACAGATACAATTATACTTTGTCAGTCACAGAACTGTGTGGATTGATCATAACAATCTTTGAATCAGTCTAGGTTTCCCTCTGGTAGGACCTATGTAATTTGAAATTAATATTTTAATCATTTGCATTAGTATACAGACACATACACAGGCATTAAACTGTTTTCCAAAACTTTTTTTTTTTGAATATTTGTATCAAGTAAACAACCTTCAGGAGAAAAAGTCTGAACAATACTGTCTTCAAGAATTATTTAAGCTGTTTATCAGTCAAATTTCTATTAAGCTGGACACAACTTGGTCAGACCATGCTTCTGAGGAATTTGCATGCCTAAACTGAACATGAGTCTCATGCAACAGATGGCCTTTGTTTGCCACTGTCTAATTTTTCACGTGTCAGACTCTTAATACTTGTAAGTTTCCACAGTCCTGCTGGTATGTGGAAAACATTTCCAAATTATATCATAAAATTTGTGAAACTGGAGAGGATAGTAAAAATAAAACCAGTTTGGACAAATAACTATTAGAGTCAAGCCTTTGTAAGATAAATACCTAGAAGTGCAATTTCCTAAGATGAAGATATTGTCATGTTATTAACGTAAATGATTGACAGGTATGTCATTGACAGTCAACACTTCGGTCTAGAAAATGTATATGCATTAAAACAAACATGTCATTTAAAAAAACAAACATACACATATACATATGTAGTATATACACATATATATTTATTATTTTAAAATTTAAAATATAAAGAAAAGGAAAAGCATCCTTAAACTCACTATAAAGTCATTACTTTTGAGATGTTGCGGGTTTTCTTATCATTTCTTTCTTTTTTGACTTAGTTTATAATTATTAATCTCACATTGTCTTGATTTTAGACATTTTATTCTAAATTTTGTTTTCAAAGAGCTGTCTCTCATGCTGATAAACACGTTTTTTTGTGCCTTGGCTTACAACTTGAACTAGAGTATATGCTTTTGTATAGATGAAATTTAAATGTATATTTATATTGATGTATTTGAGTGCATAGTTGATGTCTTGCATACTGTAGCAGAAGTACTTTCCATCTTGAATTAAACTCGAATTCTCCTATAGTCAGACAGCAATTAATCTGCAGAACAAAGATTTTGAAGGTCAATATTACACAACCAAAAGATTTCCAGATGTGTGTGTGTTGTCACCCTGAGTAATGGGAGTGATCATAATTCATCTATGTAATTCTTAGGGAGCTCTCTCAACTACTGTTTTTCATTCCACTTTGGAATTACTGATCCTTTCTTTCTTGGTGCCAAATGGGCAGCTGGAAAAGGCTATCACCTATGAGAAGCTGAGTAAGTGGACCAGTGCAGACATGATGGAGGTGTACGATGTGCAGCTGCACCTTCCCAAGTTCAAGCTGGAAGAGAGTTATGATCTCAAGTCAACCTTGAGCAATATGGGGATGAGTGATGCCTTCAGCGAGAGCAAAGCTGATTTCTCAGGAATGTCTTCAGCGAGAAACCTATTTTTATCCAATGTTTTCCATAAGGCTTTTGTGGAAATAGATGAACAAGGTACTGAAGCCGCAGCTGGCAGTGGGAGTGAGATAAGTCTCCGAATTAAAGTCCCATCCATTGAATTCAATGCAAATCACCCGTTCCTCTTTTTCATCAGGCACAATAAAACCAACAACATTCTCTTTTATGGAAGATTTTGCTCCCCCTAAATCCTGCATATCTCTGAACAAACAAGACCATCTTACAGTGTGAAAGGTGTGCCATGAGATGGAAATGCACAATTTTCACAAAAATGAGTTTGTAGTCTAAACCTTTTTTACATTTGAATATAAGTAAATAGATCTTGAAATAATGCATTGTAATGATCCTGTCATATCTATATAGCTGGAGAGAATGACAATTTTTATTTTTACCACATTAACATTGTATCTAACGTAACTTTCATTTACATTTCAGAACTACTATGCTTTTCAGCTGACTGCTTTACAATTCTTGATCACTTGCAATATCCATGATACTTATCATTATATATTTCATATACATCATTAAATGAAAAAATCTTTATAAAAGTGATATGATATTGATAAATAAGAAGTTTCTCAAGAATATCATTTTGGTCAAAAATTTAGCCAGGTATGATGATGCATACCTGTGGTCCCAGATACTCAGGAGGCTGAGGTAGGAGGATTGCTTGAGCCCAGGAGGTTGAGGCTGCAGTGAGCCAAGATCACACCACTGCACTCCAACCTGGGCAACAGAGCAAGACCCTGTCTCAAAAAAAAAAAAATCATTTTGGTGGCTCATAAATTATAATTATAAAATTAAATACCCTTTTTCTATTATTTAAAAAATACTTATATTGACATTAACTTTAAAAACTAGTGAAATTCAAATGAAATTTGTGATTCAGCTAGTAGCAGTCTCTCAGTGTTGATGCCCTAGTTTTGACAAATATACCGTGGTAATGTACGATGTTAGCGTTTGGGGAAACTGCACTGGGGTACATGACAATTCCCCGTATTATCTCTGCACCTCTTCTGCGAATCTAAAATTATTCCAAAATAAAAATTTTATTAAAAATAATCATGGATGGCTGAAATATTCAAAACCAATACCCCCAGTAACCTTAGCCCCGGCCAGCGCAATGCAGCGCGCGATCCTCACCCTGGGCGCCCATCCTCGGCTGCCGCCTCTTCCTTTCGGGCCCCTGGGGCTGACCTTCCTTGTGGATCCGCCAGGAGCCTGAGCACGTGGCCGCTAGCAGAGGTCCAGCGCTGGGAATACGGTGTGCCCCGGCTGCCATCTCCTGGAGACTAATTGCAGTGGACGTCGAGAGTGAACCACAGTCTCAACAACACCTAATTCTAATCACGACTGGTGATAGGCGAGGTGACGGAAGTAATTGGGGCGCTGTAGCAGGAACCAACAGATGGCCTCCTTAGGGTGTATGAGGTGTCCCTTGTCCCTTCTTTCCCTGGAGTGGACTTCAAGGTGACTCCTTCCCCCAGGACCTCCTACCCGTGGCGTCCTGCGACCCCACCCCTGCTGCCAGTCCAATCCTCCCAGGCGCCCTCGGGTGGAGCATGGGGTTAGATGGAGGGGATGGGAAGCTTCTGCCAACAGAGACAAGCCCTGCAGGATGCACGTGGCGCAGAATCCTTGAAAGAGCTTCCGAGTGAAACCCATGCCCGCCCGCGGGGCGGAGCCCTAGCCGGGGAGGGCAGGTTCCCGCAAGGCCAGCGCAGAAGGGAAGGACGCGTGGGGCGCAGAATGGGGCGTGCAGCTGGTGCTCAGAGGCATGAAGAAGCAACTCCCCAGGGAGTGGGCGGTGGCCCCAGGGACACCTCCCGGGCCTCATCTCTCCGCCGATCTCCGGGCAGCTTCGCCCATCGCTCCTGCATCCCACGCGCCCTGGCCCAGAACTGGCGCTGGGCTCGGCGGCGGTCACCTCGTGGCTAGGGCTACCCCATTTTTAGGGCCTGGAGATACTTGTTGCTTTCAGGGACTCCGAGCCCTGTATTTCTCCGTCTGACTCAGCTCCTAGTCCACGTGGGAGCCTCTGCTCTTTTCCTGACGTCTCCGGATTTCAGCATCTGGCTCGAATTCCTCGTCATCCGTACCTGCGCCATCATCTGGCCATGTATCTACAGCTTTCAGTTCCTCCTAGATGCCCGGCTAGCCTCCAACCCGTAAGATTCTACACCCGCTCGATTCTAGCCACCTTTACCGCCACGCTCGCTCTGACTCCATATGAATCTTGTCATCTCCCCAAAGTGCTCAACTTTCTCCTTAAAACTCCTCCTCCTTTTGTTTGTTGTTGTCAATAACTCTCATATCTGGTTCTTTCTGTGCCTCTCTTGCTCTCCATGTGTCTTTTTCCGGCTCTTTTTTTCTCTATTAACCACTTACACTTCGGTGTTCTTAGGGCTCCGGTGTTCTTAGCGCTCCGGTGCTCTTCGCACACTCTCTGGAAAATCTCTCCATTCCCGTGACTTGAGCTATATCAATTTGCTGAGGACCCTTAAGTTAGCATCTCCTGAACTTTCCATATAACCTTAGCATGTCAAAAACGAAATTCATTTTCTCCTTCAAATTAATTCCTCTTTCCCCATTCTTGCTTGTTGTCACTGCCATTAATGGCTTGTCCAAGTCAGTAAGTCTGGAAATCATGCCAGCTTTCTCCTTCCTTACCCTCCCATCCAACAATCCCCAGTTTCTGCCTATCCTCCTCTTTAAACAGCTCTTCCATCCATTCCTTTAGTTTAGGTTTTTCATTAAATCAAAAACAATTCCCTAATTCTGTAGTATTTTACCTGCTGTTTCTGATTGTCACTATTCAGAAGGCAAATGACATGGTAAAAGCCATCTGTCCTTACATCATCCTTGTTCTAGCTTCCCCTCTATCTCTAGACCAGCATGCTCTCTTTTGCTCCTCACAGCTAAGTTTCTCGAAAAAGCAGTCGAAGAGGGTTGTCTCCACATTGCCCTTTTGTATCTTAGTCCAATTCAGTTTGATTTTTATCCCAACCACTCTCACTAAGGTAAGTAATAACTAGATATTGAGAAGTGGCCTCTCTTCAATCGTAATGCTCCTTTTCCTCTAGTATCAGCTGCTGATACTATTCACCTCCTTCCTTTTCTTTGTCCATATTTTACTGTATCTTCTCCTTTTTTTTCATCTTCTTTGCTCTGTGCTCTTTCTGAAGCAATATTTTAAATGTTGACATTGCTGGGCCTAGTGGCTCATGTCTGTAATCTCAGCACTTTGGGAGGCCAAGGTGGGAGGATCACTTGAGCTCAGGAGTTCGAGACCAGCCTGGGAAACATAGTGAGACCCTGCCTCTACAAAAAAGAAAAAAAAACTAGCTGGGCATGGTGGTGCATGTGTGTGGTCCCAACTACTTGGGAGGCTGAGGGAGGATCACTTAGGCCTAGGAGGTTGAGGCTGCATGAGATATGACTGTGTAAGATAAAATTGGCATTGAAGTTGGTTTCTTCTCACCCATCTCTTAAAACTCCATTTTGGAAAATAGAAGTTATAGCAAATTAATATTCAGTACTTTAGGGGTCTAATTGTGCCTGATGACAGAAATGTGACTGAGAGCTGTAATCTCCCTGTTGTGGTTCATAGGGCTGATGTGATAAGTCACGTTTGTATTTGGTCCTGGGGTTCCTTGTATCCTGGGGTTAAATAATGTGCCCTGTGATTAATGCGAAACTAAGAGAGGAAACAAAACAGTGGGCAAGAGAGTTCTGCAGATTTTTGAGGAGGAAAGAGGATAGAAGAGTGAGACTGGCACCTTCAGTGCCTTTTGGGGAGGGAAATACCCTATAAAAAGCTGTCAGGCTTCACACTGGAGGCACTAGTTACCTGAAAAGACAGGAGGGAAATGCAAGGATGAGAAACAGAGGTCTTGGTCTAAAGTCTGTTTACAGAATGGTTTGATCCCCTGATGCCAGTACCCAACTTGGCAACCAACCACCCTCCCTCCCCTATCCAGCTACCCCATAGTAGACCAGTGTCTCACCCCTACAGAATCTAATGCTCAAACTCAGGGACCCACAGGTTCTGAGTGGATGAGGGAAGGCACTAGGCTGGAAACCAGCTAATGGCCAAGTGAAAGTCCCCTCAGTCCCCGATCCCA
Organism: Cacajao melanocephalus; assembly: GCA_963573385.1. Classification (NCBI taxonomy): domain Eukaryota; kingdom Metazoa; phylum Chordata; class Mammalia; order Primates; family Pitheciidae; genus Cacajao; species Cacajao melanocephalus. The sequence continues at coordinate 11,520 of CAUYLG010074966.1, forward strand.
CTTGCTTTCAGACCACCAGAAGATTAGTGTCTGGAAAAACCCACTGGTCTCAGAAAAAAGACTTTCATTTCCTGGTTCCTCAACAAAATCACATTGCAGTGAGTCACCTTCCCCCCACCCCCCATAGCCTCCACCCTCACAGCTAAAGTGATCTACCCATGTAAAGAAAACTTCTAATCAGTGTTTTCATTTTAAACATGGACTGGAAAGTTCAGCATTTCTGGAAAATGTGAAAATTCCTGTGTATGAAGAGATAGACCTAAATAATAAGAGCAAACACTAACCACAATGGCAAAGACATCTGAGACAGACAATACTGGAAGCAGAAGACAGCACAATAAAACTATCATTGACATTCTTTAAAGAATTAAAAAAAGAATGCTGTGACAAAGGACTAACAAGGCATAAGCAGGATTTTTTTGGAAATCAAAATTGTATTAGCTTAAATTTTAAAAATTAACAGAGGCCAAGTGTGGTGGCTCACACCTGTAATTCCAGCCATTTGGGAGGCTGAGGTGGGAGGATCACTTGAGGTCCAGGAGTTCAAGACCAGTCTAGGCAACATGATGAAATGCCTTCTCTGCAAGAAAATGCAAAAATTAGCTGAACATGGTGGTGTGTGCCTGTGGTCTCAGCTGCTTAGAAGGATGGAGGGGCCTGAGACCGGAGGATCACTTGAGCCTGCGAGGTAGAGGCTGCAGTGAGCAATGATCACAACATTGCATTCCAGCCTGGGTGGCAGAGGGAGATCTTGTCTAAAAAAAAATCAATAGAAAGATTAGAGGATAAAACCACATATGTCTTTTGGAAAATTGAACAAAATATCAAAGTGATGGAAAATTTGATTGGAACATTACGGCAGAGTTTTCAAACCGGAATGCCTATCAGCATGTTGTGCCTATCAGCATGGTGTGTCCTTGTAGGGATCAAGATATTGATTCCTACAACTCAGGGCAGCTGTATGGCATCTGGGTGGCTGGAGTTGGTCATTCTTGCAATGAGCAGTCTCATTTATCCCAAGCTGATGTTCAAATATTTTCTGAGAGTGACATGGCGTAAAAAGGATTGGGAAACTCCAGATGATGGGTTTATTCCAAGAGTTCTAGTACCTAACAGAAGGGATGGAAAAAGAAAACAGAGAATCTGTCAGGAGAAAATTAACAATCTTGAATTGCTGGATTGAAATGGCCCACCTACTGCCCCACAAAAATTATGAACTTGGCTCACAAGACCCAGTCTTTGTTGCATTTTAGATGATCAGGGATAACAATAAAGTTTCCTGAGCTTCCAAAGAGTAGGTGAAGTGGAAGGAGGGAGAGAACTGAGATCTGAGTGTCATTAGACTTCACAACAGCAAAACCAAAGGCTAGAAACCAAAGAAGCAATGCCTCAAGACCTCAGAGGTAAAATGATTTGCAATCTAGATTATAGACCCAGTCAAATGATCAATAGTATCTAATGGAAGAATATATATATTTTCAGATATGCAATACATCAAAGTTTGTGTATTCTGTCTTGGAAATATTGTTTTGATAGAGCAATATTGATGTATTGCTCTATAAAAACAAAGGAGTAAACGATGAAGCAGAAAAAACACTGGGGTTTAAAACAAAGGACATTGGAGAAGGGCTGTCTTAGGTGAGACAGGGATACTGCACACTGAAGAGCAATGGGTTCAGAAAGGAATAGAGTCAGCATGTGAGTGAGTGATCAATGGCAGTGGACGCAACACATTGGAATTGTGAAAGAGATGGGTAGTGCAATTGCAGCCCACCAGACAGTCTCTAAATGAAAATACATTTCAGAAAGGAAAGGTGTATAAAATCTTTACATGCCAATAGGATTTACAGCATGGTATATTTAGGAACTAAACATAAACATCCATTCCAGTTTTGTCACTGGTATGGCCTTAGAAGAGCAGTGTGTTTTTTGGTCAGTACTTGAACTCATACGCTGCCTGAGAATCCAAAATTCATTCCTTACAACTCTCCTCCCTTAAAAGAAACCAGGAGAGGTGCTGATACCATGTTTTTGGAGAATCTAGTTTACTGGATTTATAAGTGTTTAACTTTGTAAGTTTCTTATTAAAGATGTTTAAAACTTTAAAACATCTGCTATATCGGAGTTTGTAATAAATGATTAATAAAACATCTGATAGGCTGGGTCCAGTGGCTCACACTTATAATCCCAGAATTTTGGGAGGCTGAGGCAGGCAGATCATTTGACGTCAAGAGTTTGAGACGAGCCTGGCCAACATGGTGAAACCCCATCTCTACTAAAAATACAAAAATTAGCCAGGCGTGGTGGGCCTGTGCCTGTAATCCCAGCTACTTGGGAGGCTGAGGCAGGAGAATCACTTGAACCCAGGAGGCAGAGGTTGCAGTGAGCCAAGATCACGCCATTGCACTTCAGCCTGGGCAACAAGAGCAAAACTCTGTCTCAAAAGTAAATAAATAAATAAACAAATAAAACATCTGATATAATAACTTTTGTAATCAATGCTTAAACATTTAAAAATGATTTATTTGCTGTGTAAGGGGTGTGCTTGAAAGTTTAAGGAAAAAAATTAAGTTTACCAAACTGGAAAAAAAACTAAGTTGATCAATATCTAAAGTATAATAGTAGATAAAGTTGTTCTCAGCTTATAAAAATTCTTTTTTGGTAATGGAAATTTTAGACTTTAAAGAATACTGCACTCACCAGTGGAGTGAAAGACTGTGAAAGATGAAAAATGGGATTGATAGGTTATTCTTATGTGGTTGAGCATATAAAGTAATTACTAAAAATGATTGATCTGTAGAAAATCTGGGGAAAAATTTACCAGAGATACATTGAAAACTGAAGAAATGAGGGAAAAGCAATATTAACATAAGGAAACACAAAACAGCTTTATGTGGGGAAAGAAATGATTAATTGCTTATTACTTGGCTTAGCAATTAATACTCTTGAGTTGCAATAAAGCAAACATTTGGATAGAGGAGGTGAAGTGTGGTAAGTGATGTAAAAGAACTAAATATTCAGCTCCTAAATCAGGAAAGCATTAGATAATGTCTAAAATTGTTATGTCAAAAACAGTAGTCTACACATATTATATCTAAATATGGAGGTAAATGAGGAGAAAGAGAAAGATGACTCATGATCGGTTGCTTCTGGGAAGATGGAAGGAGCAAGAAGGTGCCTGCTGATTTGTGAAATGTCTGACTTTTCAACTAAGTGCAAGTCCATTAATTTCATAAAAAGTAAAGTTGACGAAATGACATTTAGAAAATGTCAAAATGCAGAATAACATAACTAACATCAAAATTACCCATTACCCAGAAACATTTGATGTTCAGTGTTTCTATTTATCTATGAATTATATATAACTTTATTTCTAATTTACACTTAATCTTGTATATTCCCATGGGATTACTATGATTTTTTAAAATATTTTCATTATAATATACATTCATGGATGTGACGGAATCTAGTGGGTACTCTGTCGTTGGGCATTTAAAGATTTTCTCTGAGGTACACGAAGTGTTTCAGTAGTCAACTTTCTTCGTAACATTCTTATTAGTAGTTATGAATTTTACCTTCAGTGAAATTCTTTAAAGTGAAAATTTTTATTCTGAATGTACAAATATGTTCATGGCATTTTCTTTTACATCTCTACCTTCTTCAATTCTGTTTCTTTTTGTAAAACAGAATTCTAAATTACACTGAAAATACTGGTGTCTCAATTACAACATCACTTGTAGAGTATAGGAAGGAATACCTGTTTTACCAGTATTGGAAATTAATCATTTTTTTTGAGATATTTTAAAAGATATTTTTGGCTGGGCACAGAGGCTTACTCCTGCAATCCCAGCATTTTGGGAGGCTGAAGTGGGTGGATCACTTGTGGTCAGGAGTTCGAGACCAACCTGGAAAACACGATGAAACTTCATCTCTACTAAAAATACAAAAATTAGCCAAGTATGGTGGTGTGCACCTATAATCCCAGCTACTCAGGTGGCTGAGGCAGGAGAATTGCTTGAATCCAGAAGGCAGACATTTCAGTGAGCCAAGATCAGGTCACTACACTCCTGCCTGGGTGACAGAGTGAGGCTCCGTCTCGAAAAAAGATATGTTTAACTTGCTCTTTGCCATTTCTTTTGTTGCTTTGTTAGAAGTCCTTGTACCATGGTCATCAAGAGGAACTCTAGAGCTACACAAACCTGGTTTCTAATCTTTGCTGTTTGTAGCTGAATGATCTATTGGGCAAGAGACTTACACAGGTAATGCTCCATTTCTTTGCTTCTAAAATGCAGATATTTACAGCACCTACCTCATCAGGTTGTATGGATTAAATGAAATCTTGCAAGAAAAGCCCTAGTGTAGTTTTTGCATGTGTACCTATTTGCTTACTGAACAAAAGTATTAACCATATTTATTAATAAATAGAGTAAAAATGCAATACGTATGTAGGCCCATATTGATGTAATATTATTTTAAAATCCATTGTTTCAGGTTCACTGTCATGGGTGCTCTATCAGAAGAAACTCACTTTTGCACTAAAGCTTTTGAAAAAGCTAGGGGAAAACAACTTAAACAACAAATTTTTTTCACCTATGAGTATGTCATCAGCCTTAGCCATGGTATTCATGGGGGGCGAAGGGAAACACTGCAACCCAGACGCCTCAGGTACCTAGAGACACTTGGAGGCAAAAATAAATGCTACTAATCGATTGAGTTGTTCTTCTACATTTCAAATCCCAAAGAAATTCCTCTTTTAACAGACAACTTTGCTAGTATCACAGGATGTGGGTAGACAGTTGGCAGGATGGAGCATGTTGCCACTGCCTGACCATTATGGTGACCTGGGGTCACTCATGTAGGTGCTTCTACAGGCAACTGGGCTAGAAGGTCCAGGAAGGTCTCACTCACTTGTCTGGGTCTTGGTGCTGCTTGGTGGCTGGGGCCTCGGTGCTCTATAAGCAAATCTTTCATTCCTCCAGGCCTTTCTATGTATCCTGGCTTTAAGACAGCTTGTGTTTCCTTATAGCATAGTAGCTAAGTTACAAGAGAGCAAAAATGGAAGCTTCCAGGCTTTTTTTTTTTCTTTTTTGAGATAGAGTCTCACTCTTGTTGCCGAGGTTGGAGTGCAATGGCACAATCTCAGCTCACTGCAACTTCCGACTCCTGGGTTCAAGTGATTCTCTTGCCTCAGCCTCCTGAGTAGCTGGGATTACAGGCATGGGCAACCACATTGGGCTAATTTTGTATTTTTAGTAGAGATGGAGTTTCTCCATGTTGGTCAGTCTGGTCTCGAACTCCCAACCTAAGGTGATATGCCCACCTTGGCCTTCCAAAGTGCTGAGATTACAGGCGTAAGCCACCACACCCGGTTGGAAGCTGCCAGGCTTTTTAAGGACAGTGTCATGTCTGCATTCTGTTATTCAGAGCAAGTCATAGGACCTGCCCAAATCCCACAGGAGGGGAGAGAGACTCCATCTTTTGATGTCAGGAGCGGCCTGTGCATGCAGAGATGGAACATATGGTTGGCAGCTGTGTTTTCACACAAACTACCACAACTAGTGAGCATAAACAACCAGATCTATTTTGTTAGGATTTGCAAAAGGCATTTCCACTCATACTAATACTTAGAGAACTTTGATTTCCTTTAGGAAGTAATTATAGGCAGGACTGAGAAGAGCTAGAGGTAGGGAGACTGGGTGGCTTTCAAGACACTTTTCATCTTTAATTAATCATCATTTAAGCTATAGTAAGGATCTGTAACCCTCGTAGTGCTAAGTTTAGTGTTGTGTCTATTTCTTGAAGTCAGGGAATGCAGAAAATGTTTGTTATGTTTCTTCGTTCTTTGATTTGTTTAATTTCAGGCACTTTCTCCTGTTCCACAGGAGAGAACATGTAGGCAAAGAGAGTAAGCAAGTGTTTGGAGGTCACGCAGCTAGTAAGTTGCAGAAATTGTCTTCATAACTACTGTTACATTTCCTCTCCAATGCTATACTGAAATAGAAATATAAAATTCTGCAAAAGAAAAAAGGACAAATTTTGAAAGAGGGAATTAAATATTTAGCTATGAGTAGTTTAAGAGAAAGCTTGTGAAAAAACTCTACAGTGCACGACCAATAAATTAGTTATTTCAGTCCATTTAATTTCCACCAAATGTTCTGATCTTCTATGGCATAATGTAGGTTTTTGTTAATATCATAATTCCACAGAATATATTAACTAAATACAGTTTGAAGTTTTTGTTTTTTGAGACAGAGTTTCGCTCTTGTTGCCCAGGCTGGAGTGCAATGGCATGATTTCAGCTCACTGCAACCTCCGCCTCCCAGGTTCAAGCGATTCTCCTGCCTCAGCCTCCCAAGTACCTGGGATTACAGATGCCCACCACCATGCCTGACTAATTTTTGGTATTTCTGGTACTTTATTAAAGACAGGGTTTCACCATGTTGGTGTGACTGGTCTCAGACTCCTTACCTCAGGTGATCCACCAGCCTTGGCCTCCCAAAGCACTGGGATTACAGGCATGAGCCATTGCGCCTGGCCTACTTTGAACTTTTTTTGCAAAGGTGATTGTAGTGTGAAACACCTACTAGCTGTATGTGGTTACTAAGGTTTCTGTGAAATTAATTAAAATGAAATGAAATTAAATGTTTATCTCCTTAATTCGAGTAGCCGTATTTCAAGTGCTCAATAGCTTATGTAGCATTACTTGGGACATTGCAAATTTACATCATTCTCATCATCTCAGAAAGTTCTGATGAAGACTGCTGGCCTAGAATTGTATATTTTACCAATATAATTTATGGAACAACAGACTCATATTTATATGCTGTTGTTCTAAAATGTAGAGGCAGCCATAGCACTTGCTGTGTTAATCCTCACTCAACAAATTTAATGGTTTGTGGGAGTGACAGATTCTATAGTCACAGCATCTCAAAGCCTTTTAAAAAAAAAGACTTTATTTTTTAAAGCAGTAGATTCATGCTTAGTCCCTCCCATTATTAACATCTCCACCAGCGTACTGCATTTGTCATGACTGATGATCCTTCACTAACATGTCATTATCACCCATAGTTTATTTTAGGGCCCATGTAATGTAGTCCCTATATTACATTACATTCATAGGGACTATGTATGGTGCTGTATATTCTGTGGTTTTAGACAAATATGTAGTGACACATATCCAGCAGTACAGTAACAGATGAGCAGTTTCACACCTTAAAAATCCCCTGCACTCTGCCTATTCAGCCCTGCCATTCCACAGCCCCTGGAAATCCCTGATCTTCTTACTTTCTCCATAATTTTGCCTTTTCCAGATTGTCATCTAGAGGTCGTTGGAATAATACAGTATGTAGCCTTTCTGATTGACTTCTTTTATTTAGTAATATGCACTTATGTTTCCTCTCTGTCTTTTTATGGCTTGGTAGCTCATTTCTTGTTGGTGCTGAATGATATTTCATTGTTTAGATATATCACAGTTTATTTATCCAATCACTAGAAACAGCTTTGTTGTTTCTAGTTTGGGCAATTATGAATAAAGCTGCTGTGAACATTTGTGTTCTGGGTCTGTTTTCTTATCTGAAAAGTGGAGCTTGGAAACCCAGCACCAAAAACACATTATCCTGGACCCAGGGATGAGGTTCCTGGAACAGTGAGCTGAGGTCGGGTTCAGCTGGGCTATACGAACTTTGCAAGGGTTGCTGCCCCTCCAGGAGTCGGAGATGGAAGTCCTTGGAGCTTTCCTCTTTCTAGGCATGAGTAAGTGGGAACCCTAAGGTTCTCTCATCCCTAATCCTTAAGTAAAGGCTGCAGGACCACCGTTGCAAAGGAGGGGTCCAAAGCCAGGGTTGGTTTGGGGACTGAGAGGATAGAGGCTGTGCTTGCAGGAGGTACCCCTAAAGGAGCTGATGCCCACTTGCATGCGACAGATGGCCCTTCCTTTCCTGACCTGCAGCTTCTGGGCTGAAGGAGATGGAAGGGGCAGAGGACGGAGGCTTCAAGTCTAGTGGATTTGCTGACCCTGATCTGACATTCACAGGTCAGAGCACGGACCATACACACCTGTTTGGCACATCTAGTGGCTATTGGTGAAAGAAGCATCAAATTCATTTCCCACTCCTACTAGTGTTGCTTCCAGAAGAAGTTCACTGTCCCTAATTGCTTCTGACAAAGGATACGATGCTTTTTCTGTTCCTTACATAATGTCCTTGAGATGGAGCATTCTGCAAAGGGTTAGAAAAAGAGAGACAGATTCAGTAGTTGCCTTTCAGATTTAATGACCAGTTCAACTGGGAACTCTATTCATTACTGTGCCAGGTATCCATTTATTGTCTGTCAGCTCGAAATCTACCTTTGCACTTACTTTATGATACTGAACCTGGATCTTGAAACAAAAACTGGACTAGCTAGCCCAGTGCTAGGCTTTGCCAGTAGAGGGAGCTGGAGAGACACTCTAAAGAGATAGCAGTAGCAATGTGCTTTCTAGATTTTGGTCTTCCTAGAATTTCTTATTCAGTGTAAGTGGCCAGCAGCCCACTTGGTCATCTGTAGCCACATTGTCAGGCCATGCTTTCTCCACACAATGACCATTTCCACATTTGGTTAAGATGCAACTTCTAGCAAGTGTATCCCTACCAGGCATTTGCTTCTACAGACCAGCTTCTGCCAGCCCACACCCTCCAGCAAGGGCAGATGGCTTCCGTGAACCAGCTTTGGCCCTCTGGCAAGTTTCATTGCCACTGCAGACTGCATGTTTCTGTGGCAGCCGCAGCTCCAAAGAGCTCCGAATCTCAGCCCTGGGACATTCAGGCATTTCCATCTGCTCAGGTGGGTATAATAAAAGACTGAGTAGTTCAAACAACAGACATTTACCAGAGTTTTGGAGGCTGAGAAGTCTTAGATCAGGGTGCCAGCAGATTTGATTTCTGGTGAGGGCTCTCTTTCTGACTTGCAGAAAGCCGCCTTCTAGCTGTGTCCTCACATGGCAGAGAGAGCGATCTCTTTCTTCCTCTTCTTATAAAACCACTGATCCCGTACTGAAGGACCCACCCACTTGACTTTATTTTACCCTAACTATCTCCCAGAGGCCCTTTCTCCAAATGCCATCATATTGGGGGTTAGGGCTTTCACATAATAATTTTGTGGAGACACAATTCGGTCCATAGCCTATGTCCCCTGTAAGTTCTTAGTTCTTTCATTTCTACTCACCCAACCATGAGGTAGCAATTTCTTTTTAGTGCCTTCAGTTTCTGCTCCCATTAGAGTATTTAAAAATAAAAAACTCCTATTATTAGTTAACAATTCTTTATATAAACTCTCCCTTGTTCAAATATTGATGTAGTATCTGTTTGCAGTGTGAACCCTGGCTGGAGTAACAGAGTGTACTTCTTACACACTATCAGGAAAGACTGTGAGAGATGCTTGAAGCATAAAGTGCAGGTCTACCAATCCCATCCTGGCTTGAGTTAATACAGATATTAGAAAAATTACTCCATGAAAAACTGAAAATTCTGAGATTAATGCTGCGCCAGATAGGACACTAGGATAATTAGTATGAACTGGCACTGTCTCAGGCAAACCATCCATGGCCACTCTACTGCTATGCTATGTTCTTAGAGGATATCAGAGGTTTTATTTCCAGTTCAATTTTCCTATCTGCAGTATAACCAATCATAACTCCCTGAAAGGAAAAGATGCATTCAAATGCCAAAGAATTCCTCCCTAATTGACATGCAATTCTTTATCCTTTAATACTTTCTGATATCAGCCTTGAAATTAATGGAGAGGATGACAATGCACTGATGAGGCACTAATGACAGTTACCAGGCAATGTCATATCAGGAGATGTTTTTTCTCTCATAACTTCATTACAATACAAAACCAGGCATACTGCTAATGTAATGATCTTCAAATTTAATTCTGTTGGGTTCTCCATACCCTTGGTCAGCAGATGCTCTAATAGCACTAATGCGAGTTGCTAGGCAATGCCAGATCAGATTTTTTTCTCTCTCATAACTTCATTAAAATACAAAACCAGGCATACCAATTAATGTAATGCCTTTCAAATTTAATTCTACTGGGTTCTTTATACCTTTGGTTAGCAGGTGCTCTACAATACTTATTTTTCATTGCTTGCCTTTGTTTTGGTAATAATCTAGACATTTTAGTATAAGCATTGTCTTTGTATGTGTGTGTTGCTGTAAAGGAATACCTGAGGGTGGGTGCTTTATAAATAAAAGATGCTTATTTGGCCTAGAGTTCTCAAGGCTGTACAAAAAGTGTGGTGCCAGCATAAGCCTGGCTTCTGGTGGGGGCTTCTGTGCCCTCATGGTAAAGAAAGTCAAAAGGGATGTGGACGTATGCAAAAAGAAACCAAATAGGAGGACAAATCTCATTTTATAACAACTCATTCTGGGGGGAATTAATCTGTTCTGAGAGAACTAATTCTTCCTCACCAGAATGAGAACTTCCTCACTACCAGGAGAAGCATATGAAGCCTTCTTTGTGGGATCCATTCCCTTAAAGCAAAAACATCTCAATAGGGCCAACATCAATACACCAGGGATTAAAGTTCAACATGAGTTTTGTTGGGGACAAACAAACCGTATCCAAACCACAGCCAGAATATTTTGGATGACTTAGATATCCACATTATAACTCAGTACTCTAATTGAATTTAGTATTGTGTTGGTGTTAAGCAGTACTAATTTGACTGGGGAATGTTAATGAAAAGGGACAGAAGCGGAACCTATATAATGATTCATTAACTCAAAGGGCTGGCCAAATAATATTCAAGAAGTTTTGTTTGACTAGAGAGAAGTGATGAGAATACTGGAAAGAGAATGTATCTGAGTAAATAGAATGTACCCAACTGGAAAGGCACGTTGGGTTCAAAAGAATTAGCATTAACACAGTCAGAACAAATTGCAAATTAAAAATAGGAATTTACCTTCGGCAAAACAAGGAGACTCCGTTGAGTTATTTAACCCAGCTTCTCTGAGAGAGTGAAAACTCTGTTCCTTAAATGATATCAACAATCAGATTAACTTTGTTGACATCTGTTCACTGTAATTAAACATCTCTTCCATCACTGAATATGTGGAACGCCCTTCAGTTGTATTATAACAATATTATAATATGACTGTAGAGTCTGGCAGAAAAAGCAGTGTTCTGGGAGTGTGGCCATACCGTCTCTGGTCTCACTTCTTCCGTGAATTCTTCATGGGACTCTGGGCAAATCACACAAACTACTTCTATTTCACCATCCTCTCTGTAAACGTAGCAGCAATAATACGATTCTTTCTAATGCTTACATTTTTCTCTGTTTCTCTAGAATTGAATTATCGGAAACAAGTGTGGTTTTTTTGTTTTTACCTCCCACCTTCTCAAAACCATGAAAGCTTGCTGGAAATCTCACGAGAAAACGGAAAGGTGCAGCAGGGTATGCAAGGAGTGGCTGTTGCTGGTGAATACAGTCAGTCACTGAGTGGAAACATTTTTAAGGCCCCTGAGTCTCTTTAAGATGGAGTATTTGTTCATTTAACAATAAGAAGCACAGAGATCGCAAACCATGCTAGGAAGTTCCAACTATGTCTGGACTCTACTTCCTTCTTGATGAGCAGAAGTCTAATTTGGAGACACTGGTAGCTTAACCTGAGACTAGCCTAGGAGTGGGCCCTTTCTGAGGGCCACAAAGTCAGGAGCCAAGAAGTCAGCCAAAACTAGGTCAAGGTTGAATCAGAGTTGAGAACCAGCAGATACTCCACAGTACTGATTGAAGAGATGAAAAGTAGGTATAAGGCAAGAAGACAGAAGGTGATGCTGAGTGCAGTTTCTGAGACACTGAATAATATAGTCTGGAACTTTCTTATCAGGTACCTGACCCCTTCCTAGTGGGCCAGGGGACAGGCTTCATGAGTGGGGAGCCTGTTAAGGTTGTCTAAAATTAGGCTCTAGTTACCTAGAAGGATGGGTCCCCCTTTAGGGCCCAATATTTAAATTGTCCATATGCAGAAAACAAATACAATTGATCCTCATGACTATAGAATTGCAGACAGATTTCACACTTAGGAAAACAGACCGGTTTCACATTTCATTGCATTATTCCAAAAACTGTTTTCATTCTTTCTTGGATTCATCTTTGATACTTCCCACTCTGTCTTCCTTTCATGGCCAAAAAGTGATGCCTAATCTATGTCCCAGAAATTCTTTCTCTCATTTCTCTTGCCTCTGCCTCATTTCAGCTTTCCTCATCTCTCACCCATGCTGTGTCTCCCTAACACCTCACTGCATTCAGTGGTAGCCTCCTATAATATATTCCATGATGCAGCCAGAGGGATCTTTATAAAATACAAATATGACTATGTTTCTCACAACTTAAAATCTTTTAGTGATTCCCCATAGTCCACAAGGGAATGAAGAAACTCCCCCAAGAGTTCAAATGGCCCTTCATGAGTTGGCCCTGTAGACACAACAGAGGCTTTCCTATGGTGCCTCATTCCAATTGTCTGTGCCACTGCAGGCATGAAGTCGTCACAGTTCTCCAACATCATCATAGTGCCGTCTCATGCCTCTCTGCACTTGCAGGCACTATGTTTCCCAGTTGAGATACTTGTGTTTACAATGAAACTCTCAGTGACCAAATTATGTCCTTGACAAACAACTTTGGAACAACTAAGCAGTGGGAATGAGTTAAAAAGTATTTATCATATTTTAACTTGTTGAGCTAGTCAAGGAGAAAAAGGGGTGGATGAATGAATTTGGTCCCAAAGTCTAGAACTGGATCTAAACAACAAGGAGAACTTGGTACACAATGGGGAAGAAGTGACATTGACATTTTCCAATTGTAAGAGCAGGAAAATTTGGGCACAGTTCAAATGTGAGTCTTTAGCTACTTGAGAGAGGGGTTTTCAAAATCGTAGAGAAAAGATGTGGGTGAATCCTGCATCAAGACTACTGAGGAGATGTTCTTGGGAACAGTTACTTTTAGGATTCCACACTAAAATCACCTGGAGAGCTTTATAAATTACTGCTGCCTAGTTCCGTTCCCTAAGATTTAATTAGTTTGAAGTGCGCAGTCAGCATGGGAATTTTTAAAAACAGAATTATCAAACTGGAGAGCTCTGGGGAAGCTTCCCTCAGTGAGATTCATCCCAGGTATGCAAGGATGGTTCGATTTACATGAATCAATAAATGCGATGTATCTCATTAACAAAGCCAAAAACAAAAACTATGTGATTATTTCAATAGATGCTGAAAAAATACTTAATACAATTCTATGTGCCTTTATGATAGAAACTTTCAACAAACTGGGTATAGAAGAAATATACCTCAAAATAATAAAGGTTGTAAATGACAAGCACACAATATCATACTAAATGGGGAAAAATTGAAAACACTTCAATAAGATCTGCAACAAGGCAAGGATGCCTAATTTCACCCCCTTTATTTAATGTCTTAGTGGAAGTCCTGGCCAGAGCAATTAGGCAAGAGAAAGAAATAAAGGCACCTAAATTGGAAAGGAAAAATTCAAATTAGCTTTATTTGCAGATGACATAATCTTGTACTTAGAAAAACGTAAAGACTCCACCAAATGTCTGTTAAAACTTACCAGTGAAGCAGGGAAGCTGTAGCATGCAAAACTGACTTACAAAAATCAGTAAGATTTTTATACAACAGTGATAAATCAGAAAAAGAAATCAAGAATGGAATACCACTTATAATAGCTAAAAAAATAAAATAAAATGTGATACACCTGGTAATTAATTAGCCAAAGAAGTAAAAGATCTCTACAAGATAAACTATAAAATATTCATGAAAAAAATTGAAGAAGACTCAGAAAAAGTAGAAAGATATTCATACTCTTCAACATCATGGATTGGAAGAATTAATGTTAAAATTACAATACCACCCAAAGCAATTTACTGATTCAGTGCAATCCCTATCAAAATACCAACATCATTCTTCACAGAAATAGAAAAAATAATCATACAATTTGTGTGGGACCACAAATGATCCCAGATAGCCAAAGCAATCCTGAGCAAAGAAAACAAAGCTGGAGGCTGGGCGCAGTGGCTCACGCCTGTAATCCCAGTCTTTGGGAGGCAGAGGCAGGAGGATCATGAGGTCAGGTGTTTGAGAGAAGCCTGACCAACATGTTGAAACTCCATCTCTACTAAAAATACAAAAATTAGCCAGGCGTGGTGGCACATGTCTGTAATCCAAGCTATTCAGGAGGCTGGGGCAAATGAATCACTAGAACCCGGGAGGTGGAAGTTGCAGTGAGCCCAGATTGCACCACTGCACTCCAGCCTGGGAGGCAGTCAAAAAAAAAAAAAAAAAAAAAGAAAGAAAGAAAAGAAAAGAAAATAGGAAAAAAAAGCAAAGCTGGAGGTATCACATTACCTGATTTCAAAATATACTACAAAGCTATAGTAAGCTAATCAGTATAGTCTAGCATAAAAACACATAGACCAATAAAGGGCAATAGTGAACCCAGATATAAATCCACACATGTGCAGCCAACTCATTTTTGACAAAGTTGCTAAGAACATACAATAAGGAAAAGACAGTCTTTTCAGTAAATGGTGCTCTGAAAACTGGATAACCATTGGCAGGAGAATGAAACGAGACTCCTATCTCTTTCTCTCTCTCTCTCTCTCTCTCTCTCTCTCTCTCTCTATATATATATATATATATATATATATATATATATATTCATAATGAATTAAATACTTTATGACCTGATGCTATGAAACCACTAGAAGAAAACACTGAGGAAACGCTATAGGATATTGGCCTGGGCAAAGATTTTTTTTTTATTTGCAAGACCTCAAAAGCACAGAAAACCAAAACAAAAATAGACAAATGGGATTACAACAAGCTAAGAAGCTTCTGCACAGCAAAATAATCAAAAAAGGGAAGAGATAACCCACAGAATGGGAGAAAGTTTTCCTAACTATCCATCTGACAAGGGATTAATAAGCAGAAAATTTAAGGACCTCAAACAATTTAGCAGCAGCAAAAACAAACCAAATAATTTGATTTTAAAAATGGGCAAAAGATCTAAACAGAGATTTCTCAAAAGAAGACATACAAATACCCAACAGGTATATGAAGAAATGCTCAACATCACTAATCATCAGAGAAATGCAGATTAGAACCACAGTGAGCTATCATCTCATTTTAGTTAAAATGGCTTGTATAAAAATGACAAGGGGCCTGGGTGCGGTGGCTCACACCTGTAATCCAGCAGTTTGGGAGGCTGAAGAAGGTGGATTATCTGAGGTCAGGAGTTAAATACCAGCCTGACCAACATGGTGAAACCCCATCTCTACTAAAAATACAAAATTAGCCAGACATGGTGGCACATGCCTGTAATCCCAGCTACTTGGGAAGCTGAGGCAGGAGAATCGCTTGAACCTGGGAGGCAGCGGTTGCAGTGGGCTGAGATTGTGTTATTGCACTCTAGTCTGGGTAACAAGAGCAAAACTCAGCCTCAAAAAAAAAAAAAAAAATAGAA
>CAUYLG010074968.1:0-36202 GCA_963573385.1 Cacajao melanocephalus
GGCTGTTGAAACTTGTGCATGCTTCGTGAAGTTCTCGTGTTGTGTTTTTCAGCTCCATCAATTCACTCATATTCCTCTCTAAGTTGTCCATTCTCGTTAGCATTTCGTTAAATCTTCTTTCAAGGTTCTTAGTTTCTTTGCATTGGGTTAGAACATGTTCTTTTAGCTCACAGAAGTTTCTTATAATCCACCTTCTGAAGACTGTTTCTGTCAGTTCATCACACTCATTCTCCATCAGGCCTTGTTCCCTTGCTGATGAGGAGCTGCGATCCCCTGTAGGAGGAGAGGCATTCTGATTTCAGGTGTTCTCAGACTTTTTGCACTGGTTTCTTCCCATTTTTATGGATTTATCCACCTGTTGTCTTGGTAATTGCCGACTTTCGGATTGGGTCTCTGAGTGGACGTCTGGCTTGTTTGTGATGAAGTTTTTTCTGTTTCCTAGTTTTCCTTCGATGGACACCCTTTCCCCACAGAGCTGGGCCTTCCTGGGTTCAGCTGTGCTTGCTGTGAAACTTTCAGTCTTCAGCGCTTCCAATTGCTGTTCTCCTTGTGGGGATGGGACCAGCCGAGCCCGACCAAAAAGGCACCCCGTCCCGTATACTCTGCATCGAGAAGCGCCGTGCCGGGGCGCCGGCAAAACAGCCGTGCCGGCCAAAAGAGTAGTGGTGGTGACTGTGGGGCTCCTCCGCCGGGAATCTCCCAGTTTGTGGGCAACAAAAAATCGTCTGAAATTACAGCATCCACTTGCTCTCTGCGCTTTCACTGGGAGCTACAATCCTGAGCTGCTGCTAATCGGCCATCTTGGATCCATCACCGTTCTTAAAGATCGTGACTCTGTAAGTCTGGAGTGAAGTTTCAGTATCTGCATATCTTTAACTCTACAGGTGATTTGTATGTTCATCTAGGTTTGAAATCCATGGATGGGTTACTCCTTTCTTAACCCAGAGAGGGAAGGAAACTGGATGTGAAGAGCCAAGTGTCTGCACCAAGTGTCATCAGTGGGAGGTTAACTCAAGCCTTGGGAAAGGGATGTGAAGCCAGAGGCGATGGGGTTGCCGTAGCAGCAAGCACTTGAATGGAAGCCATGCCAAGCCTTGTGCAAAGTTCGTTAAGTGCATCATTTTGGAAAATCTTCACTAAAATTTAATAGGTGTTATCATCCTTATACATGAGAGAGCTGAGACCCAGAAAGGTTTAATATTTTGAGCAAGATGATGTAACTGGTGAGCAGGAGTTAGGGTTTAACCCAAGTCTTCTGATTGAAACCTTCTGTTCTTAACCTCTCTGCTGGAGAAAGACCAAAGAGGAGACTTGCAGGGGGCCTCCTGTAATTTCCTTTGGAAGTCAAGTTATACAATGTATGTGTGTGAGAATCCATAAATGTCTGAGCACGTGGGGGTTCAGCAAACTGAATAGAATTCTCATTATGCAAGAAAAGAAAACAGTAGATAATAAAACAGGGAGAAATAAGAATGATTAGAAAAAGAAAAGTGGGAGAAAGTGATGAATTATTGATGATAGAAGAAAAGAATGATCAGTGAGGACAGACTGTTAGGAAAAGACAAAAACGTCCAAGCGCTGAGATTGCCTGGCCAGAGAGTGGATGTGCTCTCACATTAATAAGGGGATTGTAGGATCAATAGGAGCTGTAATCTGTGCCCGAGCATTCTTTGGAAAGAGACAAACCAGAATAGATATGTCTGGAAGAAAAATAAACATGGTGATTCATCTATTCCTGAGTCACTTTTCCTGTAGGCGTCTGAAGGTAAGGAAGTGTGTCTTGGCTAATGCCCTGAGCGCCCTCCTGACATCCAGCTCTCCTGCCAACTGCTGAAGGAGAGCGCTGCTCTTTAGACGAGATGGGCTCGGAGCTCTGCCTCAGAGACTAGGTGTCCTGCCATGGCTATCTTGTTTAGGTTTTCCTAACCTCCTCGTTTATAGCAGAGTATCAGGAATAAATGTACTGGTGCTTGGTATGTAAAAATAATGACCAAAGTCTTTACACATCTAAACTTCTACCTGTAGTTTAGAATGGAAAAGTTCTCACAAGTGAAGAAGTACTATACAAAATATATTGCACTTCAAGCAGTCTTGAAGATTCAGGATCTTCCCTGGGGCCTGAAGACTTGTTGAACACCTGGTGCTTTCCGAAGCTATGGAGACATGTAGATTAGATATTCTTGTTCTTAATGACCCCAGATCACTGACCTTTTTCAAATCTGTCTCCTTTTGGTATTTCTGGCTCTTCTCTAACAGTTACACGTTTTAAAAGCGTGTCTCTCCACCACTGCTGAATATTTCTCCTGCATTCTCCCTCCATAATTTGCTTTTAGATGACAAAGATTATAATAATAATTCTATTTTATGCACTATTTCAAGGTAATAGTCTGTCAGGGCCTGGAGGGTATTCTGTTTTTTTCTCTTCAAAGTGCAATTTCTGACAGTCATTACACAATTATTTCTTAAATAAAATGAAACATACTGCTAGACATTTAAATAGCTATTCATTTGAACACATTGCTTCCAAAGGAGAAATCAAGATAATTATCCCAATTATGAGCACACAAATAATTATTTAATTACTTGTCTGCCTTGCCTGCTGGATGATCACTCCATCAGAGAAGACTCTGGTGTTTGTTTTTCTCAATGCTTAATTTCTATTCCTATTTTAACAAATTTATTCATAGCACTTTTCATATAACAGTGAAAAGAATGTTCACACTCTAATAGATTTTACATTTTCTAGTTGAGGTAGAGATAATGAACAGATACATAGTTATAAAATGCCAGGGGTGATGACTATTGAAAAGAAAGCAAGGCACGCAGGAGAGAGTAGAGGGGGCTGGGTTAGTCTGTGGCTGGGTCTACGGTGCTTACACAGTGATTTGCAGCCCTGTTATAAATAGCTACAGCGTTTGGGCATTGGCCTGCTGAGTGTCTACATGGGGTTGTATCAATACATATTGGAGATAAATCAAACATCTCTGCCTCACACCCAAGAGCAACTCTATGATTACCTAGCATAAGACACTTACCAACATTTCTCCTTATGTGGAATTAGAGAGAGTGAAGTTCTGATGTTTGGGAGAATGATGAAGAAGCTATGATGCCAGAAGCCAGGTGGGAGGTAGGAAAAGGAGGCGTTGTTCCCTGAAGAATCAGCTTTGGAAGGCTAATTCCAAGGTCTCCTGGGCAGCCATGACACAGTGAGCAGCTTTTTCAGGAACAACAAAAGAAATTCTTACTTTGTTAAAAACAAAACAAAAACAAACAGAGGTAACGGAATGAATGAGCATTAAAAAAGGGAGGAGACAGAAGGGTCTGTGAGGCCTGTTGACTTCTGTGCAGTCAGCTCTGGGGCTGGTCCTCCTCTCAGGGCACAGACCTCCACTTCTTGTCCACCCATTGTGTTGTTTTTAATTCATTAATTCAATGAATTGTTTTGAATTCATTTTTTAACCTATTTCTAGGTTGCGGAAGTATTTGGTGACTAGTGGTGATAAGGGATGCTGGATCTGAGTTGGTGCCAGTCCTGTGGACCAATGGTCTGTGGGAGTGGTGACCTCAGCGGCCGTGCCCTGGGCAGGTGTGTGTGGATGTGTGTGGACTGCTGTCCAGCTGCCCCCATTGTGTCCACTTCCTGTCCACCCAAGGCCTCAGGCCTCAACTCTGTCCCTCTGTTTCCTTAGTGGCCGCCATGGCCTGCATTCTCCCTGGGAACGCAGGGCTGAATAAAACAGCCATGGTCCCTGTCCACGGGAGCTCCCGCTGCAGGGACATTTACAATGAACACCGAGGCAAATGAAAGAGAAAATAAACTGAGACTATGTTTTAAGGAAGAGAACAATGCCCTGGGGGAGAAATTGAGAGGGTGGGGCTTGAAGGCCCCTCCCAGGAGACAGTGCTTAAGCTGAGA
Source organism: Cacajao melanocephalus (assembly GCA_963573385.1). NCBI lineage: Eukaryota > Metazoa > Chordata > Mammalia > Primates > Pitheciidae > Cacajao > Cacajao melanocephalus. The sequence continues at coordinate 3,917 of CAUYLG010074968.1, forward strand.
CTTGCAGGGTGATGGGTGCAAACCAAAGAGGATATATTCGGGCTTTTGATTTCATCAGTTTCGTTGCTACAACTTCAATGACTTATTTTTAATTCATTTTTTCTTTCCTTGTGTTTTCCTACTACTGAGGTGCTTTCTGGCTATCTCCCTGGTTTTGTTTCATTTTTGAAATTTTCCGTTCAAAATGCCTATTTTGTAAATTATTTTTCTACTTATAGTATTATTTTTGCTATCAGATTCTTCAAATTTGTTCAGTGCCTTAAATTTTATGTTCATATGTATTAGGTCGTATTTCCCTTTGTGTGTGTATGTGTGTGTGTGTGTGCACACACGTGTGCAAGCACACAGGCATATGTGCGTAAGTACGCATGTGCGCACTGGGAATGGCTGACCCAGAGCCCTTTGGCCTGATTGCCACCATCCATGGAAGCATCTTTTTTCAAATCTAGGGCTCCATAAAATGTTTCGAAAACTATAGATCTGTGGTCAATAATTGGCAGTTAAGCATGAGCTTCTCCAGGAGCTTCTGTTACTATACTCTTGAATTTATTAATTTGGTTTCATACAGGTGAGTTTCTTTGGTTGAGCCCATTGTACAAAATGTCTTCTTTCTGTAATAGGTCATGGCAGTGATAGTTGTTACTGGAGGAAGCTGAGAGGCTTAGAAAAGATGTGACTGGGTATGGTGGCTCACACCTGTAATCCCATCATTTTTGGAGGCCATGGCGGGAGGATCACCTGAGGTCAGAAGTTTGAGACCAGCCTGACCAATATGGAGAAACCCCATCTCTACTAAAAATACAAAATTAGCCGGGTGTGGTGGCGCACGCCTATAATCCCAGCTACTTGGGAGGCTGAGGCAGGAGAACTGCTTGAACCCAGGAGATGGAGGTTGCAGTGAGCCGAGATGGTGTCTTTGCACTCCAGCCTGGGCACAAGAGTGAAAAAAAAAATGCTGAGACTTGGTATCCATCAGATAATGCATGATGGTGAGAACTGGTGAGAACTGATGATTCCAGAGAAAGAGTGTGAACAGGGTAAAGGAGGCGACCTATGGTATCCAGAAACTCTTTTCTACCATGGGTTTAGGATGCGGGGGTGGGGGAAGGATTTTACAGGTCGTGGAGGTGGTTGGTGACCGATGGTGATAAGGGATGCTGGACCTGAATTGGGTGCCAGTCCTGTGGACCGATGGTCTGTGGGAGTGGTGACCTCAGCGGCTGTGCCCTGGCTTTTCTCCTGCCTCGCTGGGTGGGAGTGCGTGGATGTGTGTGGAACACTGTCCAGCTGCATGGGGCTACCAGGCCCGTGGTTATTGTTTCTGCCTCTTAGGGTGTATACCTTCTATTTTGGAAAATTATCTGCCACGTTGAAGTCTGAAAATATAGGTACTAGTGACTGGGTCATCTCATTCTCTGGCCGTTTTCCCTGAGTGTGGCAGCCTCCTTCATGTGGGACAGTGGGCACAGAGAGTCTTAATTTCATTAAAGATGAACTTTGCATTTCTCATGTATATTCTCCTTGGATTGTATGACTTTTAGAACAGAAAGGGTGGCAGAAAACATTGTTATACTATATTAAATGGAAACATAGAAGATTTAAAGTTTTTGAAGGTTTAATAGCTTTGATACAATTTCAATTGAAAAGAGTGAATTCTGTAGTCACTTAAAATTAATAAACTACATTATAAGAAGGCATCTGAGCTTATGATTGGCATTTAATTAGAATTAAATGGCATGTTATCAAGAGCAGTATTCTTCCTTTAGATCAAAGTCCAGCTCATGTTTTGATAAAGCCTATGCTGGCAGGGGAAGCCAGGAGAGGGGGCAGCTGGGACCAAGCGCCACATTGGGACAAGTCAGACTGAAAGGGTGCACTATGGCACTGCACCTCCTTATAAAGAAGGTGAAAACCTAATGGAGAATTGAAAACCAAAACCAGACCAAGGCCTAACTACTCAGCGGCTCATCCTTACGTAGACTTTTATGCCTTGGTCACTTGGATCATTTTAACTTTAGAACATCAGTTTTTTTCAGAATTGAACTGTTTGGTAAATAGAAGAATAATTCTATGTCTTCACTATGTATGCAAAGGAAGTGAGATGATGATTCTGATCTCAATAGAAGTATTTTTCACAGAATTTAGTTTTTGTTTTTGAGAAAAGCTAACCTAAATTTAAAAGTTTACGCAACTGGTATATAGCTCTCTGGGAGCATATCAGTTGAAGTAGGATATGTGAGCAGTGCCTCGCATGGCTGGAGGAGAAGGAACAGGCCCAGCCCCTGTGAGATTAAGGGCTGGGGTTCAGGGCAGTGGAGGGGTGGCCCAAAGGGCAAGGGGCATCCCTGAGACACTCATAGCTGATTGGTGCTTATGGAATTGCTCGTGTCCGAGACTGGTCATTTCCTCCACACTCTTCCTTCTCTACCCCTCTACCAACATGCAGACAAATATGGCTGTCATCTTATGTCATCAGTCCTGAACCTGCTGACCACAAGATCCCAGAAATGTGTACTTTTTAAGGTATTCTTGGGGGATTTTAGTGCTCAGACAAGTGTGAGAACCACTGTGGTAGATGAGTCCTTTTTATTTACTGTCCTTCTATGTACCAACCCCAAAAAAGTCCACCCTGCAGAGTCTGCCATCCAAAAGTACTTGAAGAAGAGCCATTTCCAGGGCCATGCTGTGATAGATTCCATCCTGCCTCTCCTTCATTTCTTCGTTAGTTTATTTTCATACTCCTACCCCAATGATATCCTCCTGCTTCCTTTTGTGTCTAACTTCCTCTCTTCCTTCAAACATCAACTCAAGGGCACATCATATCCTCTGCAGAGTGAACTGATGCCCTGCTCAGATGTAGACAGCTCTCAGCTACCTTCCCATTGCATCTTGCAAAATCTTTCTAGAGGATTGGGCTGCAACCGCATGGACTCCTTTTTTTTTTTTTTTTGAGACGGAGTCTTTCACTGTCACCCAGGCTGGAGGGCAGTGGCATGATCTTGGCTAACTGCAACTTTCACCTCCTGGATTCAAGTGGTTCTCCTGCTTCAGCCTCCTTAGTAGCTGAGACTATAAGCATGCACCACCACACCAAGCTAATTTGTGTATTTTTTAGTAGAGATGGGGTTTCACCATGTTGGCCAGGCTGGTCATGAACTCCTGACTTTTGGTGATCCGCCTGCCTTGGCCTCCCAAAGTGCTGGGATTACAGGTGTGAGCCATCATGCCTGGCCACATGGACTTCTTCTCTCCAGGAATATCCCTGTATCTAGCAGGCGGTCACTAAATGGTTGTTGGATAAGAAGTTGAATGGGTGCTTCAGTGGAGATAAACATCCTTGCCAGCTGAAGTGGACCAGAGGAGCCGTGTGGAAAACATGGGAGCTGAGTGAGTTCTGCTGGAAGAATGGGGAGGATGGTCATGTGGGAAGAAAGAAATTGAGTGTTAGGAGGTTTTGTCCCTGGAAGAAGCAAAACTAGGGCACGTTCTAGTTTTTGACATTCAGGGCATCCTGATTAGTCTGGAGAGTTTGTAGAGGCTGGAGAGCATTGAGAGATGAAACAATTTGACATTGCCAGGCAATGTGGAGTCCTGAAGAGCAGCATGATAGTGGGTACTCTCCGTGCTCCCTCTGGACACCCTTCTGACCCCATTCTCTTCGCCAGGGCTGTGTGTATATCCCCTGTGTGTGTTCGGTTTACAGCAAATAGGGCTGCCAGGGTTAGCAAATACAAGCATGGGAGGCCCACTTAAATTAAAATTTCAGAGAGGTAATAAAGACATTTCAGTATAAGTATGTTCCATCCACTGTTTGGAACATGTATATATGAAAACATTATTCACTGTTTATCTGAAAATTACGTTTAACTAGGCGTCCTGCATTTTATCTGTCATTCTTGCTGTAAGCACCCACAGCTGTGACCTCCTTATGAGGTTGGTTCTTGGGGTAGGGGGTCCCTGCTGCCTGGGCCTGTAGATACCAGAGGTGTCTGAGAGTTCGCATCCCCTTGGCTTCAGCCAGAGCCAGTGACTCACTGGTAAAGCAAGTACTAAAACTTAGCATGGCTTCAAAATGGGACAAAATCTTTTTTTTTCCATGTTAAGGTAGTTAACTAACTTAAACAAGTTTCTTTTTTTATTTATATTAATTTATGAGGTACAAGTGTAATTTTGATACATGCATAGATTTTGGGGCTTTTGGGGTATCCATCATCCATCCATAATGTTGTACCCCAATTAAGTAATCTGTCATCAACCACCCCAACACCCCTACTTCTGAGACTCCAGTGTCTAATATTCCATACTCTATGTCCATGTGTACACATTATTTAGCTCCCACTTATAAGTGAGAACATGTAGTATTTGTCTGTGTCTGACTTGTTTCACTTAAAATAATGGCCTTCAGTTCTATCCGTATTGTTGCAAAATACATGATTTCGTTCTTTTTTGTGGCTGAATAGTATTATATGCCACATTTTCTTTATTCAGTCTTCTGGTGATGGGCATGTTGGTCGATATTCATAAAGATGTTCACAATATCTTTGCTATTGAGAACAGTGCTGCAACAAATGTATAGGTGTAGGTAGCTTTTTTACATACCAATTTCTTTTCCTTTGGGCAGATACCCAGTAGTGGGAGTGCTGGATCGAAAGGCAGTTCTACAGTTCTTTGGGAAATCTCTGTACCGTTTTCCACAGAGGTTGTATTTATTTTCATTCTCACCAACAGTGTAGAAGAGTTCCCCCCTCTTTTTTTGCATCCCCACCTGTATCTGTTATGTTTTGTCTTTTTAATAAAAGCCATTCTAACTGTTGTGTTTCTAAGTTGTGTTTCTTTGATGATTAATGATGTTGACCATTTTTTTTCATATGACTGTTGGCTATTTTTATGTCTTATTTGGAAAAATGCCTATTCATGTTCTTTGCCCACTTTTTAATGAGATTATTATTGTTAGTTTTTGGCTGAGTTGTTTGAGTTCTTGTAAATTCTGAATACGAATCCTCTATTTGATGCATGGTTTGCAAATATTTGCTCCCATTTCTGAGGTTTTCTGTTCACTCTGTTGGTTATTTCTTTGGTGGTGGAGAGCTTTTTAGTTTAATTAAGTTTAAGATGCGAAAAATCTGAGATGCATTAATTCATCAGGGCTCCCTATGGGCTCAGAAGGCTGTGACTTTCCCTGGAAATTTCCCCCAGGCCTGGCTGGTTCCCATTCATTTACCTCCTTGTTCCATCTGCTTAGTGGTCTCTCCTGCAGGCACTTCCTTAATAAATCACGTGTGCCAAAGTCCCCAGCTCAGGGTCTGCTTCTGGGGAAACTCAACAAAAACATAGCAGAGTGCAGCAGGAAAGAGCTTTAGGATTAAAGTCTGAAGATCCAAGATGCTCCATTATTTAATAACCATATGTCTTGGCCTGATATTTCTGAACATTTTTGAAATGAGGCTAATATATCCATTGTTTTAATCACCTCCTTTTCACACTGTGGTGAGGCAGGGATTCCTCTTCTAGGGTTATGGGGATGGTGAAACACACAGCACCCAATACTGGACAGATGATATTGACAGCAGATTATCAATCACATAGACTCACAGCCCATGGGAGGACGGTGCCACATGCCATGAGGAACACACAGTGATTGTGCTTGGGAACAGAATGTACAAATGGGCTGTAGGAGGCAGGCTTTGTGGTCATAGGAGGGTGAGGTATGCCTGGCCCCTGCAGGAGGCTGAGGCTGGCTTGTCTGAGTAATTTCACAGGCTGACAGGGAACTGACACCTGCCACTCCTGGATAGGTAGGGCCTGTCCCAGGCCCTTGCGACACGGAGGGTTGTTTGGCTCTGGGATCTTAGCTGTAGGAGAAGAGTGCGTGAAGAACCTGAAGCCAGGCCATTTGGGGCCTCCCAATTTGACCAGATGCCCCATCAGCACCTAACCTTGAGTCTTCATTTCAGGCCTTAAATTACTGCCATCCCCTCCTCAGAGGTTGTGATAATGACAGAGATGGAATCATGATGTAAAATCAGAAAGCACTTCATGAACATAGCATGTTGTAAGGAGGAGAGCTGGAAGCTTTCAGGGATAACTTACTTTCTTTTCATACGTGCATGTAGTTGTTCAAATCTGAAATTTTAATTTTGCTTTGTAGCTATACTTTAGTGTTTTAGGTCTGGCACTGAGAGTGTGGGTGAAGCAGAAACCTCCAGGGTTATCGTTTATCTGTAATTCAGCTGTGTCCTGCTGCCTACATGCCAGGCTGGGCCAGGCTGAGCCCCTGACAGTGTGAAAGAGAATTTCATACTTAGGTTGTTCTCTTCTCTTCTTTAAAAGGAAAAAATATCCCAAAATAAACAAACAAAACCTTCCCCCAAACCTTCCCAAAGAATGGGGGGAGAAGGGGTGAATCACATTAGTATCAGATGTAAAAAATAGGGGCCAAATAGAATATCACCTTTTAATTAAAAGATCATTTATATGTTCAACTGCCACAACTCTTTTCCTTATTTAAACATTTCAAATTAAAGTGTGAGTCTACTCCCCAGATCTGATGGCACTCATAACCCTCCAGAGAGTAATAGCTGCGATCAATTACATGGTCGACTTGCTGGGTGTAATGGGAGGCATCTACCCAGGTGGTGGAGCACAGGGAATGTGAAATGGAAGCACTGGTGAAGCATTTTATTTGGGCTGAAATAGAAGCAATTCAGAGCTTTGGGTGAAATCTTTACTCTTGATTTATAAAGGGAGATTAAAGAAAGAAGCCGTGAAGCAATGCTTTATGGATTTGTAGATGAGGGCATAGAGCAGAATACAAAATGGAAAAAACCTTTAGTCCATGGTCACAAGGCCTGGATTTGAGTCCTGACTTCATCAATTATTAACTGTGCAAATTTAAGCTGGTTATTTATCCTTCTTGAGCCTTAGTTTCTTTTTCTTTTTTTTTTTGAGATGGAGTTTTGCTCTTGTCACCTAGGCTGGAGTGCAGTGGCATGATCTTGGCTCACTGCAACCTCTGCCTCTCGAGTTCAAGTGATTCTCTTGCCTCAGCCTCCCGAGTGGCTGGGATTACAGGTGTCCACCACCATGCCCGGCTAATTTTGTGTTTTTAGTAGAGATGGGGTTTCACCATGTTGGTCAGGCTGGTTTTGAACTGGAACTCCTGACCTCAGGCGATCTGCTCTCTTTGGCCTCCCAAAGTGCTGGGATTAGGGGCATGAGCCACTGTGCCCAGCCCATAGTTTCTTTACTTATGAAATGGGTACATTGTTATTTGATATTAGTAGAGAATCCCTATTAATCTCACTGGATTTGGAGGGTCAAATGATACAAGATAAGAAAAAATATTTTTTTAAGAACTGTACTGCATTATCTACTTTTTGTTTTATTATCCTCCATGGTAGTTGTGGTAGTTTGAGAGATGGGAGTTCCGTTCATATGGGAATCTGGGGAGGGATGTGACGCATATGTTTTAGACCTCTTCTCAGCCTAAAGAGTATCCAACATTGACATATCTCCAAACTGAATTCTTTTTCTAAAGAAACTGAAAGTGGACATGGAGGAGGAGGCAGGTGGTGAACACTCAACCCCACCGCTGTGCAGCGGGGTAGGGCTGATTCCTGCAGCATGCATTATAGATTAAGGAGTTGGGCTTTTTGGGGAGTTGCTAAACAAGGTTAGCCAGAGAGAAGGTAAACTGCCTCACATCTCTTTCCCTGTGCAGAGGTCAGAGGAATCCCCAGGCCAGGGGAATGCTTCTGTCCAGGGGTAAGAGATATGAGGCAGCTTACCCTTTTTTCTGCTTGAAAAGGAAAAAAAATTGCAAACAAACAAAAAAAAACCCTAACCCTAACCACAACCCCAACCTCAACCTGAACATGCTGTGAGCAGCTTTTCAGAGAGGAGCTGCCTCTGCTTTCCCTTCTTATAGCGCAGTGTCAGAGCAACCTCATAGGTAGGAGGAAAGAATGACAAGGTGACCATTCAGCAGCTGGATTAAATGATGGATGTTTACAGGAGAAATCTGGAAGCAACGGCTGTCCAAAGCCCTTCCTGCCAGGCAGGGAGCTATGGGTCCCCTGGGAAGCTGAGGTACAGCCCATGCTGCTAGGAAAGAGGTCCCCAGCTCAGTCCCCCTGAGGTGGCTCTGCCTTGTCAAGGCAGCTGTGAATCAGCTCCCTGGGTTGACCTCCAATAGCACTATGTGCCACTGCCAGGCACTTACGGGTGTGCTGGGAGCTGGCATTGCTCTCGGGGAGGAGGTTAAGCTGCTGCTGGAGCTGTCTTTGAGCACTGGGGCCAGCTCATTCTCCAAAGCGCACTGGCGTGGGATATGCAGCAGCCGCAATGGAGATTCACCTGGAAAATATTTATTACTGTCCTATGGGAGTCTATCCTTGCCTTGCTACAAATAAATACCTGAGGCTGGGTAATTTATAAAGAAAGGAGGGTTATTTGGCTGACAGTTCTGCAGGCTGTAAAGGGAGTGTGGTGCCAGCATCTGCTCTGCTTCTAGGGGTGCCTCAGGAAGCTTACAGTCATGGTGGGAGGCAAAGGGGAAGCTGGCAGATCGCACGGCAAGAGCAGGGGCAGGCCTGGAGTGGAAAGAGGCTGCACGCTTTTATACAGCCAGATCCTGTGAGGATTCACTACGGAGAGGGCAGCCCCAAGGGGACGGTGCTAAACCACCCACGAGAAACCCATCCCCAGGATGCAATCACCTCCCACCAGGCCCCATCTCCAGCGCTGGGGATCACAGTTCAACATGAGACTTAGAGGGACAAATATCCAAACTATATCACGCCCCTTGTTCACGGAGCTCTGAGCAGGGCTGTGGGCTCAAAGCTAAGCTTGAGAATGGCCTCATGTTGAGAAAGAGACTGCCCAGGTGCCTGAATCCTCCCCGTCCACAGCCAGGTGATGGGGGAAGGTGTCTGCACCGCTTCCGCAGCCCCTGGTGTACTTCTCTGTTGGACAAGGGCCTCCCTGGAGAGCTGTTTCTTCAGAGGCATGCAGAGCAAGGATTTGTGTTTGTATTTTCCTTTCTGAAATGTCAGCAGCAGTGGGGTCCAGTGAAGTGGAGCCGCCTAAGGGGTTTTGATGGGGCGATGGCCTGTGTGGGCCTGGAGATGGCTCTCCCCCCAGGGCAGGGGCATCCCTGCACAGCCCGGAGCCACCCCCGACTTGATCCCCATCTTAAAGCACATGCAGTCAACACAGTTGCTAGGTTTTGCAAAATAGCCCGCAGGCCATGGGCTTGACATTCTTATTTGTTCGGTATCTTCTTTACTGAGTGATGGACATGTGAAAAGCTGTGTGTCTTTATGCACACAACTCAATGCATCTGGGGATGAGGACACAGCTATGAAACCATCACCACCATCGAGGTCATAAACGTATCCATCACCTCCCCGAGTTTCCTCCTGGTCCCTTTATTATTATTGATGTTGTCACTTTTTGTGATAGCAGCTTTGAACGACACTGCAGTAGACCTCATGGATCTAACAGATATTTGCCGAATATTTGCAGACTGTTCCGCGTGCACTTGTGATGAACGTGTATTCCGGGGCTCCATCCAGCAGCAGTCTCCAGGGCAGATCAAATGTTAAGCCACAGAACCAGTCTTAGTAAATTTAAGAAGACTAAAGTCATATTGAGTATCTTTTTTGACCACAATGGCATGAAACTAGAAATCAGTATCCGTAGGAATTTTGGAAAATTCATAAATATATGAAATGAAATGATACACTCCTTCATAACCAATGGTTCAAACCACAACCAGTGGGTCAAACAAGAAATCAAAATGGAAAGAAAAAATTATCTTCAGGCAAAGGAAGATGTTATGTAGCGTTTTAATAGAACCTTCTGGGTGGCACAAACCCCTGAGTTACACACCTAGGTTTCTAAAAACTAAGGGCATTGAGAGGGGAGAGAAGGTGCACAGGCGACTGCAGTGTGAAAGTGTTCAGGGGAGCAGAAAGCAAGAGAAATGAGTCATAATGTCAGCTTGTCTGAGACCGGCTAGGCTTTGTCTTCCTAGTGATTACATGGTGCTAAGAAAATGAGAAGAAATGGCTGGATGTGGTCGCTCATGCCTGTAATCCCAGTACTTTGGGAGGCCAAGGCGGATGGATCACAAGGTCAGCAGTTCAAAACCAGCCTGGATAACATGGTGAAACCCTGTCTCTACTAAAAATACAAAAATTAGCTGGACGTGGTGACACATGCCTGTAATTCCAACTACTCAGGAGGCCGAGGCAGGAGAATTACTTGAACCGGGACCTGGGAGACAGAGGTTGCAGTGAGCTGAGATGGCACCACTGCACTCCAGCCTGGGCTACAGAGTGAGACTCTGTCTCAAAAAAACAAACAAACAAACAAAAAACAAAATGAGAAAGAAAAAGGGAAGGAGTTTCTGAATGAGTCTGCTGACTTGTCCACACCTGAGCTGTGAACACTTGGGGTCAGGAATGGTAATTCCGGTCCTGGGATACTGGATTTTCAGTCTCTCCTAGCTTCAAGGATAAGGTTAGCGGGGTTAAGTTAACCCAAGGACTTAGTTTTATTAAGTGATCACTGTGGTACAGTGGGTTGAATATGGGATTCAGAAATAGAAGGTTTGGGTTCATCTGGTCCACAAAGAGTCGTTGCTGTGTTTGCAAATTGGCACACGGTGATGTACGGTAATGAAGACAGCCAGGGTGGGCTCTGTGACAGCGGGGACGAATGTGGGGAGCGAAAAAGCATGCTGTGCCGATCCCGGGCGGGAAGTGCCCAGTCATTTGTTTATTCATTCATTCATTCTTTGAAATACCTGTGCACTTACAAGGATGTGCAGGGGCCATTTTGGGCATTGTAAACACAGCAGCAGGCAAAACAGACAAATAAAAGTGAGTTTGTTATGTAGATGATAAAAAAACGATGGATTTTGGTTAGTGATAAGTGTTATGGAGAACTACTCAGGGAAGGAGAGAGGGAACGTGGCAGAGATGGGAGGATGGCATTTTAAACAGGGCGGTGAGGGGAAAAGGAAAGGATGGCCAGGGGCCCCTGACCTGTTACTGGGAAGGAAGGAGCTGAGGATGCTGGGGCTGTGACCTTGGCTGGCTCCGTTGACCTTGTGCAGCCTCGTTTCCTCCACCCCTGCGCTGGCGGCCTTACCTCCTCACCTGGCCCCGAGGGTGGGATTCAGCCAGTGGCCTGGAGGATGAGCACGCACTATTGGAATGCCAGTTATCACTAGAGCACGAACGTTGACATTTGATGGGAATAAATGAAAATGTTGAAAGGCTGTGGCAGGCACTGGAGGCTTTTCTGAATACTTGAGTAGAAGTAAAATAACAGAGGCCCGCCAAAGGTTCATGCCAGCAAATCAGATAATGCAAAAGTCAGCAACTAACACGTAATTCCAAATTAAACTGTCTGCGTGAAGGGGCCTGGGCAGGTTAGGCCCAGAGGCAGTGTTAGCCTTAGAGAGGGGATTCTGTAAGAAGGGTTAAAAAAGTCTACACTGCAAGTGTTACCGAGAGCTCACCCAGCCCTGTGCTGTGGAAGATTCAAACAAAACAAGATCAGGTAAGAGCCTAGAATCTTAGGTGAGAAATGTGACTCAATACCTTTAGGAAAAAACCAGAATAATTCAAGACTTCAGTCTGAACTTGAGCATTGGGGCTTGGGGGATAATTCTGGAGCATATGAGGCTAGGGCTTTATGACTTACAAAAGTCCATGTATGATCACCCAAATACCTTTGGGGTGGATATTAATCTTTGAGTCTGTGTGGATATGAATTTAAATATAGATAAGGGCTGTCTGGCTCTTTTAACTATATTCAAAAGCTTAAATTCAAGAAATGAATATAAGCTGGGGGAAGGGCACTAGGCAACGTAAAGAACTGTTATCCCTCCGTGTTCATGGGCGATGGGTTCCAGGACCCCCACGGACACCAGAATCTACAGATGCTCAAGTCCTTTCTAGAAAATGGGTGTAGTATTCATGTGTAACTTATGCACGTTCTTCCGTGTCCTTAAATCATCTCTAGATTACGTATAACACCTAATGCAATGTAAGTGCTATGGAAATAATTGTTATGCTGTATTGTTTAGGGAATAATGACTAGAAAAAATGTAGGTATTTAGTACAGATGCAACCATCCATTTTTTCCCCCAGTATTTTTTGTTTTTGTTTTGTTTGAGATAGAGTCTCGCTCTGTCACCCAGGGTGGAGTGCAGTGGCGCAATCTCGGCTCACTGCAACCTCTGCCTCCCAGCTTCAAGCAGTTCTCTGCCTCAGCCTGAGTAGCTGGGATTGCAGGCATGCACCACCACGCCTGACTAATTTTTGTATTTTTAGTAGAGACGGGATTTCACCATGTTGGCCAGGCTGGTCTTGAACTCCTGAGCTCATGATCTGCCCTCCTTGGCCTCCCAAAGTGCTGGGATTACAGGTGTGAGCCAGCGCGCCCAGCCTCTCAGTATTTTTAATCCTTGGTTGGTTGAATCTTTGGATTTCGAACCCACTGATAATAACATTAATGGTTGAATCTTTGGATATGGAACCCACTGATAATAACATTAAAAGCAAGATTCTTATTCATAATTTCATAATTTTTAGGACCAACTTTATTAAAGTACAATCTTGGGTTTCTGCACTTTGGCACAGCCTGCCTCTTGGGAAACTCACACTGGCAGGTGGATGGGATTTACACTCTGCACTGGGGGATACCCAGGACCAAGAGAAGAAGGGAGGAAAAGGACCAGCCATGGTGGAGGTTTTGGGGGGCCTGGGCATAGAGGGTCAGTGCAGGTTTGGAGGAGAAGTGGGCGTGAGGACCTTGGGGCAAGTGGCAGGAAGGCCCATGTTGCAGGTGCATGGGCTGCACCCTTCTGTGTCCCTCCTGGCTCTCTGAGCTCAACACCTCGCATGCTGTGCTCCCTGAACGTGCAATGACTTCTCCAGTTTTATAAAGAATCAATCGTTGGTCCAGACCCAGCCACCTTCAACCATCACCAAGAGGCAGGGCAGGTGAAGAAAGGGGCTGGGGTGGAGGGGAGGGATAGGTGGGCACAACGGCACTAGCTGCTTTCAAAGCTCATATAAGGCCTCTTGTGGTCCTCAATGCCACCATGTCACGCAGAGAAAGATCAGGTGGGGAAGTTGAGGTGGGAGAAGGGCAGGACTGTCCTGAGTGGCGGGGCTGCCTGAGGTAATCAAGTGTGTCTGAAGCAGCCATTTTGCTAGGCTTTGCTAAGCACTCTGCCATGTGCTGTGGGTATGGACACAGAGAACTCATCCAGGAGATGCCAGGCCTGCGAGGGAGCAAGCCACCTGAGATCATGCAGATGTTGCCCAGGACTGCCCCTGGGAGCTGTGTGGCTCTGAATTGATGGGTGCTGTTGGAAGGAAGCCTGTGTGGGAAAAAGCCACAAGGGTGGGTGAGGGGCTTAGGCTGAGCAGGGAGGGAGTGGGACATACACAGACAAAAGGAAGGGGTGACTTAGAGCCTCCTGGATGAGGACAGGCGAAGAGGCCCACAGTCCACAGTGGGCAGGCGGCAGGCAGGACTGGAGGCAGATTCCATGAGACATGGTCATACAGAGCCCCGGGTTTGGTTTCTGACCTATAGACAAAGAGGAACCACTGGAGATATTGAGCTTTTACACGGCACAGGTAAGTGATTCCAGGAAGATCCCCCTGAGAGGAGATTGAAGGATATTTCAAAGAAAGGAGAAGATAAGGGGAACCAGATAGGAGGCCATGCAGCAGCCCTGAGCAGATGTGAGTCAGGCCCAAAGGTGAAGGCATTGAGTGATGGTGCACAGGTGCATCTGAAGGACTTGGTGGTCCTTTGTCCAATCCTAAGAGTAAAGGAGGTGGAGCAGAGAGCCCTCTGGGGTTTCAAGGCTAGAAGAAAGGTTGTCCATTAAATGAAATAGGATCTTTAAAAAGTCTGGATGTTGGCCAGGCATGGTGGCTCACACCTGTAATCCCAGCACTTTGGGAGGCCAAGGTGGACAGATCACTTGAGGCCAGGAGTTCAAGATTAGCCTGGCCAATATGGCCAAATCCCATTTCTACTAAAAATACAAAAATTAGCTGGGCATGGTGGCATGCACCTATACTCCCAGCTATTTGGGAGGCTGAGGCATGAGAATCCCTTGAACCTGGGAGGTGGAGGCTGCAGTGAGCCGAGATTGTGTCACTGCACTCCAGCCTGGGCAACAGAGTGAGATTCTGTCTCAAAAAAAAAAAAGTCTGGATCTTAAAATGATAAAATAAGGATTGAAAAATAAATAACAGTGTAGTGTTTTGTCAACCTAAACAATAAACAGACAGAGGCTCTCTAAAATAAATTTGTCTGGGAATAGAGAGAACATTGCTATGGGAATCCGCATGCCACAGTAAACCGTGTGTGTATTCAGGGAGGTAAAGGAAGATAAAGATTTTTAAAGGAGAAAATGAGGCAATTCCATAAAGGTTTTGCAATAATTATCCTTGGCTGCAATGATCAGTAACAAGGACGACACTGGTCTGAGGTTGCACAGGCAGTTGCTGGGCAGGTGGTCCTGCAGAAGTGCGTGTATGTTTTTAAATTATGCTTTAAGTTCTGGGATGCATGTGCAGAATGTGAAGGTTTGTTACATAGGTATACATGTGCCATGATGGTTTGCTGCACCCATCAACCCATCATCTACATTAAGTATTTCTCCTAATGCTATCCTTCCCCTAATCCCCTACCCCCTGACAGGTCCCTGTGTATGATGTTCTCCTCCCTGTGTCCATGTGTTCTCATTGTTCAGCCAGAGCATTTTTTTGTGTAAGGTTGTGGTGTGCGAGGTTGTGGGTTTTGCAGTTTTTCGTGATGGTTTTTGTTATCGGGCATGCAAGCATGAGAAGTCTCTCTTCGTGGCCTTCCCCGGCTCTATTTGTCAGGTTTTTCCTAACATTAGTGACTTCATTTTGATTCTGATGACTTTCATGGTTTGTTATGACTTGATTGATATTATTAACTGCTTATCTTGACTTGGTATTCATGATTCAGAAAATTAGATAACTTGGGATTGTGACTGTTTTCCCATTCTAATTCCAAATGACAATTCTGCAAAATCTGCTAGTTTTCCTGGAGAAGTCAGCAAACTGCCACCCTCTGAGGAGATTTCACCCACAAAAGTATTTTGATAGGATTGGAATAGGGTTTTGTTTCATTGAATAAGATAGAAATGCTTTATTTAGGAAGGCATGCACACTCAGCTGGCCAGAATCCTGCCATTCTTATGAAAGGACACCAGCCTGTTCATTCATTTTTACCTGCTTGGTCCCTGAAGGCATCTGGCTCCAAATTCCAGTCTAGTAATGTATTTGTACAGCTATGGAAGATTTCCCTCTGTAATCATTTGATTTCTGCCTCAGCACCTGTAGTGGACATTATTGGCTGGTCCCAGCAATGACTTTCCCTTTTCCATTCCTAAAATAAACTCAGGTTTTGTTCAGGCGTGTTTACCCCTTCCTCTCACAGTCCATGTGCACCAGGGAACCATGGCCCCCACTCTAGAGATGGGACCTTATTCATCTATGCCTGATTATGCTCCTCCTCCTTGCCCATGATTGGTTGAGAAAAGGACATGTGACCTAATTCTGGCCAATGGGACATGAGGAAGGGTTTCTAGTGCCTTCTGAAAAAGCAAGTCCCTCTCTTGTCTTGAAAAAGCTGCTGGAAGCCACCAAACTCTCCTTATAGTTATTCCCAAGAAGCCCTGAGCACACATGTGTCTGTGGAGAAACCAGCCTCTTCCTTGTAAACGGGAGAAACAGAGAACAAGTATTTTTGGTACCATCATTGAGCTGCTGAATTAACCAGTTTGGAGACTTGCCCTACCTGTAGACATCCAATTAGAGGGCTAAATGATTTTCTTATTGTTCCTTTCATTTTAATTCAGTTTGAATTAAATGTTATTTGAATTAAATTCTATTTACAGTAAAAAGTATACTAATGTCCATCACCCCTGTTCAAGAAATCAGTAGTTTTTTGTGCTTCTTACATAAGATGCTGTAAAAACACTTTTCTGTGTCATGTGAAAGGCACAGAAGAATAAACGGTAGTGTGTATCTTTTCATTCACTTCCCTGAACCTGGTACGGAATTAGACATAATATAAATGACCAGCCACAGGGAGGCACAAGAGCTCTCTAATTATATGTCCTTGCTAGGAACAACAGGAAAAGAAAATTAAAATCCCTCTGGATTGGGGGAAAAAGGAGGAATCATTATATTTTTAGTGGTGTTATTGAAGGTCTTCCGAAATACTGGATGAAACTATTAACAGCCGTGACTTTTACATTTCCACCAGTACTTTTGGAAGCAATATTAAAACCTGTAAATTAAGACTAGGAAGGATGAAGACGTAGAGACAGAGAAGGATTTAGGTGTCATCTCGTAAACATCCGTGCCACTGAAATGAGGGTCTTTGCAAACCCTAAAATGTTGGGAATATCTGGCAATGATTTGAAAACTAGATAGTGGCCTGGTTAATTTCATGAAGCCCTTCGCCTTTCTGTGGTCTTCTCTATTGAATATATTAATTTATGGAGTAAAAGCAGATTTGGAAGCTATCAAAGCCACGCACGGTCGTTCTTTGCAGTGCACAGACTCTTCCTCCGGTGGATAATCCAAGTCAGTGTGGCAGTAGGCACCAGTCTTTGTGAAGATAAAATTAGATTTTCCTGTGACCGCTCCTAAAGATGGGGAGATCATTTTGTTTCATTTTCTTTGTTGCAGAGTCCAAGAGGGGATAGCTGCAATTCTGAAAAATGCAAGCAGCATTTTGTAACATTTTAGATGCTCCTGAAACAGCAGTGCAGATGTGAGAGAGCAGGAGCTAAGCAAGGGAGATGACTCAAGACTGCTGCATGGTTCTTTTTGCAATTTGCTGCCATTGCAGGTGCTGACTTCCTGCTACCCTGGGCAGAAGCATGTGATGAACTGATCTCAGTG
The DNA here is from genome assembly GCA_963573385.1 of Cacajao melanocephalus. Taxonomy (NCBI): domain Eukaryota; kingdom Metazoa; phylum Chordata; class Mammalia; order Primates; family Pitheciidae; genus Cacajao; species Cacajao melanocephalus. The sequence goes on from CAUYLG010074968.1 coordinate 20,902, forward strand.
GTAATTTCAGCCATAGACCTGGTGGTGCAAGTGACAGAATTGTGCAGGTAGACGGCCCCACTGCAAATACAGAAAGGAGAACCAGCAAGAGCCTGTTCGACTCAGGGAAGGCAGCGTCTTGAGGCTAGCATAGCGTGTGGGATTGGGGGAATCGCTCCACTCTCAGCACAAGCCAACCCCGACCAGGTCCTGCATGCCGAAAGATACAGACCGCCCCCCTCCCCAGTGGCCTGTGGGCTATGAGGGCAAGTAAAACCACACGCGAACGCTACAGCCCCCGTGGTTGTTACCTGTGCCCAACAAGCTCCTCTCCCCTCACTAACTCTTACTCCAGACTTAGGGCAGAGTCTAAAATGAAAGTTTTTCCATGGATGCTGACTTTTGTCAAAAGCATATTTGAAAGGAGCTTCATGTTCGGGTTTCCTTTAATCTCTTATTGTATACAAAACAAAGAATGGCCATGTTCAATTCTGAGAGTGTTTATTTGCAGCTCCATGGCAGAAACCCTTAAAATTTGGAATTACTGCTTAATCATAAGTCCCTGAAGAAGGCTTTAATCCAAAATTCAATCAAAGCAAGAAAGCTCCCTGTACATATGGCCTGTCAATCTTTTCTTCTATATATATCACTCAGGAAATGCAATGTGAATGAGAGATATGGCATCTATTCCAGCAACGATGTAGGTGATCTGGGATGATGTGGACTTGGTGCCATTCATCTCTCAGATTCAAGAAAGGATTTTACATTAAAAGCAGGGCTGAGAAGAGTGAATGAAACTTTAGAATATATATGTCAGAAAATGTGATTAAAGTTATATTCTTGTTTAACCAATATATTAGATTGTATAAATCCTTTAATTCCCCAATATTGTAAATATGACTGTATTCAGAAATAATTAAGCTATACAAAGAATAAAAATATTTAATATTTTTGAAGACTACCAAAAAAATAATAAAAGCAGAGGTGCCACAGGAGTTCAGCAATGACAATTACATCTTGGCTTCAGCTGAGACTAGGTCATTCATGTGTTGTCCTCCGTATATGTCTTTGACAGATGGAAACTTGACTTTAGCTTTTAATAGTAAGTACACATTATTTGACTTTATAGTACATGAAATGAAAACAAAGCATCTAGGAAGAAGAGGAAAAAGTTGGGATTAAGGAGACAGAGGGAAATTGAGACGGAGACAGAGCAGTACACCCAGGAAATGAGCTTCTCACTGCGTCCATTACATCAGGGCCAAGGCACCTGGAAATAGAGTGGGTTTTGGATTCTTACAGCTGTTTTTCCTGGTCAACGGAGAGTAGACTCATTTCCTGTAAGCCTCCAGTCAACCCTCTCTGCAGTGTCATTCTTTTCTGATCTTGCCAATGCCTGTGCTGTTCATGTGACTTTGTTTAGAGTCCTAGATGCCACATACATCATGGTACGCTTTGGTCTGGAGTGCTACTTCCAAACAGATTTCATCAGATATAAAATCTTAGGGCCGGGCACAGGGGCTCATTCCTATAATCCTAGCACTTTGGAAGGCCAAGGCTGGTGGGTCACCTGAGGTCAGGAGTTTGAGACCAGCCTGGCCAACAAGGTAAAACCCTGTCTCTACTAAAAATACAGAAATTAACTGGGTGGAGTGGCGGTGCCTGTCGTCCCAGCTACTTGGGAGGCTGAGGCATGAGAATCGCTTAAACCTGGGAGGCAGACACTGAAGTGAGTTGAGATCATACCGTTACACTCCAGCCTGGGTGACAGAGCGAGACTCTGTCTCAAATATAAACAAATGAATAAAATAAGAAAATAAAATGTTATAAAGGAGTTCCAATCTTCCTCCTGTTAATTCCTCAAGACCTAGTTTTAGAAGTAGGATATACAGTATTCCCTAACATGCTCTACACACACTCAGTTCATTAAAAGACCTGCCAGTGGTCCCCCAATTAATGCAGCATGGCAGATTCAAGACTTTCCCCATCACTCTCAAATGCCCTTACATCTGACTTTTATTAATGGTTCTCCTAACCTATATGCATGATCTTTCTGCCTAAAATATGTCACAAGTACTACTTTCTCTAATGCAGGCCTTTCCAGATCCCATCAGATAAACTACAGAGCCTTCCTTGGTCCCCAGTGGTCCCTTTGTAAGCTCCCATCGTAGTGTGGCTATGTGTTACTGCTCTTGTTTATGTGTCTGAATCCTTCTCCTGGATACTAAACCTCTCTAGTGCAGATGCTATTTATTTTCATCACACTGTCCCTGGAATGCAGTCTAGAGTCAAGCACATAAGCATCACTGTGCTCAGACACTTGAAGGTCACCTTGTGGGTTACATCTCTCTCAGCATGAATGGGGATCAGTGACACAGGTACCCCCAGCCCTTTAGTGTCATAGAGAACTGAACTCCCAGATAATGAAAATGGGAAGCAAATCTCTTGAGACTGATTATACCTAAAAGATCTCCCCCCTAACCTAAAAGATCTCCCTCCTAACCTAAAAGATCTTCTTATAGTTTTTCATAAATGACACATGCCCTCGGACTAAATGTAAAAAATTTAAAAAGGATCCTAAAAATTGCTTTTCCCCTTCTTTCTTTCTGAACACCTTAATCTTTAAGGCACTGGTGAGGTGGAGCACACTGGTATCTGAGGTAGTGGGCTACAGTAGCACAGAGCATGGTGTCAGAATCCTAGCAGGGTGGGACATCCTTGTGAGTGGCCTGGCATAGGTGTTGGAATTTGAGGGGGTGAGGACTCTGTCTAGCCAGAGAAGGGAGTAGAGGCTGATGTGGGAGACTGATTGGATGCAAGGGGACTGACTGGTGAAGTAAATACATTAAGGGTATGAGAAGCCAGATTTCTTATTGGAGAAGAGAGTTGCCAAAATGGAGTTACAGATGTGGGAAGGTGTATTAGTCCATTTTTATGCTTCTGATAAAGATGTGCCCAAGACTGGGTGAATTACACCAAAAAAGAGGTTTAATGGACTCACAGTTCCACGTGGCTGGGGAGGCCTCACAATCATGGCAGAAGACAAGAGGCACATCTTACATGGCGGCAGGCAAGAGAGAAAATGAGAGCCAAACCAAAGGGGAAACCCTGGATAAAATAATCAAATCTCGTGAGACTTATTCACTACCATGAAAACAGTATGGGAGAACCAACCCCATGAGTCATTTATCTCCCACTGGGTCTCTCCCACAAGTGGGAATTACTGGAGCTACGATTGAAGGTGATATTTAGGTGGTGACACAGCTAAACCATATCAGAAGGGAAATAGCTGGGATGAACACTGCAATGTTGGATTGACGAGGTATTTATGAAAACAAATAATTTTGTATATATGAAATGATTTTATATATATTAAGAATATATCACCTATCCATATCTATGAAAACATGGACATATGAATAATTAAAGGAATAAATACATATATAAATGTGTGTGTTATGCACATGCACACACAGATATTCCCTAGCTCTGTCCACTAAGAGGAACTGAGAACAGTGATACTCCTACTTCAATGAGCACCTCAAGTGCCCAAATTTGGCTTCTAAATGTTATTCTCCACAACAATGAACTATGGCGTTTTGGAGAAATGGCTGATGCCAGGACTGGAGAAGAGAAAGTAAAGGTGAGAATGGACTCTCCTGTTTGGCCAGCAAACAAGAAACTGCTCAAAGAATGATGGGGATAACCCAACGGGACACAGAAGCCACACAGAGGACCTCCCACTGCCCACATCAGAGGGGATCTAGGGTCAAATAGGTAGTGATAGTGACAGACTTTGAACCACTGAGTAAAGTAGAAAGCCAAGAGCTGATACCAGTATAAATAGACAAATAGATTGAAAGTTTGATGAGGCATGGATATTTACAGTTTCAGAGTATCTCCCCATGAAATGTTTATTAATTACAAAAAAAGGAAAAAATAGCTTTACATGCAGAAGCCTGGCAGACAACATCCTGGCCACGTGGTCAGAGTGAACATCTCCAGTAATGGAAGAAATCCAAGTCATGTGGCACCTGAGGGGTACAAGAATGAGAGCACAGGGTCACTCTGAGCTACTGCAGCCACAGATGTGCTACCAGGATGTAGTCACAAGAAAATGCCAGACAAATCCAAACTGAGGGCCACTCTACCAAATAATTAGCCTGCAATCTTCAAAAGGATCCAGCTCATGAAAGTCAAGGAAAGACCTGAGAAATGTTTTAATCAAGCATACATAAAGATCAGTGATAACTAAATACAATGTGTGATTTTGAACAAGATGTATCTTGCTGTAAAGAATTTACCAAAGCAACTGGCAGAAGTTGAGGGTAGTCAAATAACTAGATATTGGTGATGTATCACTGTAAGATTCCTGGTTTTGATGGTTGAGTTATGGTTGTGTAAGAGACCATCCTAGATTGTAGAAAATATCCACTAAAACATTAGGATGGCAACTTACTCTCAAATGGCTCAGAGAAGAAAAAGGAGTTTTTGCTACTGTGTTTCAGTACCAAAAGTTTGTATTGCAAACTTTCTATATGGTTTAGATGGTTTAAAAAAAATGAAAAGGAGAATTTAAGTCCATAAAAGCTTTACATTATGTCTGAATTTTTGCAACAACTCTTTTGGCAAAAAATATTATCATTATTGTTTCAGACATCAGAAAAGAGGATTCATGAAGAAGTCAGACAAGTGGCACATTCAAGGCAAAGTCAGATCTTGATGCTGTGTCTCATAACTCCACATCCATTACTTGTAACTGTGTTTTCTTTACTCTCAGTCCAAGAGATACTCCCAAAAACCAGGCTAGGACAAGATATGGAAGAGTAATCACTCTGTGGGGTGATGGCTCTCAAACTCTTCTGTGTTTATAAGTCATGCAGGGAACCTGTTTAAAATGCATATTTGTAGTTATCACTCAGAGATTCTGATTCCGTAGTTTTGGAGTAAGAACCAGAAAATCTGTTTTGTTTGTTTGTTTGTTTTTTTAAATAAGCAATCCAAGTCATTCTGACATAGGTCATCCCTGGGCCAGACTGTGAGGAACATTGAACTTGATTAATGGTCCTCAGCGGCTACTGAAATAAATTTAAATCGAATGCTGTGCCTAAGATGTCATGATGGAGCCACATGTAATTTGGAGCTAGGAGTGATGTGTACCACCCAACTAACTGCAATACAGTCTTCACTTAATTCTAACGTCTTAGAATGCCTGCATGCTATGACTTCATTACAGGTAGCTACCTGTAATGCATGCAGGCATTCTAAGACTTTAGGCAGACTTGTCTTGCTTACTAGACAAGAGAGTTCTGCAGTAGACTGAAGAGTTAGGAGCTTAGAATCAGAGAAAGTCCCTGTGAAAATTACCTTAGAAGTATTTCTTTACCATTGAAAATCCATTTTGTTTATCCTCTTTGGAAGTGAGAACAATGATTATTCAGAGCTTTTTATCCTTCTGCTCAATACCAGCTAAAGCATCCCCCCTTTCAAGTCTTTGCATGCAGTAGAAGGTGATCCTCAAAGGAAGTACCAGCTGCTAAAGAAACTTCCAGGAAGAAGGAAGATTGATTTTACTAAAGAAAATCAGCTTGAAATGTTTTAAAAATATGCAGAATGTCTGGGAGCTCTTCCAATATGCTTAAGTTTAAGGTAAACACAGCATGAATAAAATGACACTACAGGAAAAGAAAAAACCCAAAAAGTTTCTAAAGTATTTATTGGAGGAAACACTTTTTTTACTGAGAGAAAGAAAGAGGAAGGGAAGACGAAGTTTGGTGGAGGAGAAGTGGTAGCATCTTGGCCCTTAGCCTCTTAATATTTTGAGAACATGACCGTTTTCTGGTTTAGCAATGGTCCCAGGTTGAGCCTCATCTGTACTCACTGTTGGGAGTTGAATATGACCATGCATGTCTGCAGAACTCATCTATAGGCTGGACTATCAGGAGCCTACCTGCACAGTGCAGAGAGGAGTAAGAAGTCTGCTGAAAGACACTCATCCTCTCATCCTCTGGGAACTCAGCAGGTGGCACACATCAGGGGAAAAAGCCTGAGCTCATAGCACGGGGTCGGTCAGACCTCTTCCCCCTCTCCATGCACACACATGTCCAGCCCCTGAGGAAGAAAGAATTACATTAAAACCCATTTCATCCGTATTCCCACAGCCAGGCTTGGGCCTGAAGACGGTGTGGCATCGCTGTGGCTCTCATGAGAACTTTCTTTAAATTTGTGCTCATCTCTCCTTCCCTGACAGCTCAGAAACTCTCCTGGTTCCTGAGCAAACCAAATAGTCCTCAATACTCAGAAGTTCAGAGCTCAGGCTGCAGAATCAGGATCTCTGGGTTTAATCCAGCAGCACCAGTTTACTGACCTGGCATTTGCCCTGGTTTCCTCTTCAACGAGGTCAGAAATGCACTGGGGCTCTGGAGCATGCCGTGCCACCTGCAGTATGGAGTTACAGATCTTTGCAAACAGCTTCTTATGTGTTACCGGGCTCTGGTAGAGACAGAATGTGTGGTAGGCTGGATGTGGTGGCTCATGCCTGTAATGCCAGCACTTTGGGAGGCCGAGGGGGGTAGACCACGAGGTCAGGAGATCTAGACCATTGGCCAACATGGTGAAACTCCATCTCTACTAAAATACAAAAAAATTAGCTAGGAGTAGTGGCGTGCTCCTGTAATCCCAGCCACTTGGGAGGCTGAGGTAGGGGAATCGCCTGAATCTGGGAGGCGGAGGCTGTAGTGAGCCAAGATTGTGCCACTGCACTCCAGCCTGGTGACAGAGCGAGAGTGCATCTCAAAAAAAAAAAAAAAAAAATGAAAGACAGAATGTGTGGCTGTGGAGCACCAAAGGACCATGCATCAGCAATGGCCTATCATAAGTGGATTGTCAGACCCACCAAGTCATGAAGTCAGAAGGGCCCAGCAGCAGTCCAGCATAAGCTGGAAACGGCATATCCTAGGGTGGCCTGAGGCATGTGGAAGCTGCATGACCAGGGACCCCAGACACTCATACTGCCCCTTATAGCTGCACTAGCTGCTCCTCCAGCTGGTCCCTGTGGCCATACAAAGGGATCCCTTATGACAAGCTGAAGGAGAAGAAAAACCAGTATTTGGTTTACAGGTAAGTTGGCCTAGCATTGGGTACAAACCACAAATAGATGCAGTGACATGATAACTGCATTTGGGGGTGGCCTTGAAGACAGTTTTGAGGGAAAGTCTTCCCAAGGGGCAAAGTATTGGCTGGTTGTCCACTTGTGTGGAAGGATAAGTGGCCCAAGGTGAAAATAGATACATATCTTCTGGCCAGTGGCAGGTCACCTGCACAGATGGCTCACCACTGGGGGTCATTTTATTTCCCATCCCCACAACTCTGAGCTTCGCAGTGTTAGAGATTGTGGTCCCCAAAGGGTGCATATTCTTTCTAGGTAGAGACTCGGTAAAGGTCCCAGTGAGCTTTGAATTTTTGGTTTCTGGCTGGGTACTTTGGACTCCTTGTGCCCAGGGGCCAGGAGACAAGAAGAGAGGTTGCTGTCTTAGCAGGGATAAGTGGCCCTGATTAGCAGAGGAAGGTCTGGTTGCTGTTGTGTAAGACCAGGAAGGGAAAACAGGGCTCCAGCAATCCACCTGGTACCCGTGGGCACTCCCTTGTCTGCTTGAGATTGTAAATCGACAAGAATAGCAACCCTGGCCTACTGTATGAATGGTCCTCAGGGGCCCAGACCCCTTTAAGCAGGATGGCATCATGTTTAGGTTCCTTGGGCTGCTGTAATAAAGTACTCAGACCCCAGAAATTCATTTTCTCTAGAAGTCTGAAAACGCGCTGTCAGCAGGGCCATACTCCCTGTGAAACATGCTGGAGAGAGTCCCTCCTTGCTTCTCTCTGCTTTGGGGAACTCCTGGAAATCCTTGACTTAAAGATGCATCTTTCCAATTGCTGTCTCTGCCTTCACACCTGCCGTCTTCTTCTGTTTTCTGTGTCTTCTTGTCCTCTTATGTGGACACCAGTCATTTGGAATCAGAGCCTCCTCTCCTCCAGTTTGGCATCATCTTAACTAATCACATCTGCAAAGACCCTATTTCTAAATAAAGTCACATTCACAGATGCCTGGGTTAGAACCTCAGCATACCTTTCTGGAGGACACAGTGCAAACCAAAACACCAGGTAAGCCATTGAGAGCAGCAGAGGGGATGCTGACCAAGGAGAGGGCAAACTATACAGTACAGTGGAGGAGGAAGGTGATGAGGGTGATTGCATGACAGGCCACAGCTTGTGCCATTTACCCCTGTTTCTTAATTTCCCCTCAAAAAGGGAGGCTCAGGGGAACTTCAGGGAATCTTCTCCATGTACATGTATGGAAGTGCATTGGGTGGACATGGTCACCATGGAAGTGAACCCCACACACACAGACCTCAGCCACCACAGAGGAGAACCCACACACAGACCTCAGCCACCACGGAGGAGAGCCCACACGCAGACCTCAGCCATGATGGAGGAGAGCCCACACACAGACCTCAGCCACCACGGAGGTGAGCCCACACGCTGACCTCAGCCACCACGGAGGTGAGCCCACACGCTGACCTCAGCCACCACGGAGGTGAGCCCACACACTGACCTCAACCACCATGAAGATGTGCCCTTCACACAGGTGTAAGCCACCATGCAGGTGTGACACCCCCACAGACCTCAGCTATCGTGGAGAATTTGTTCAGCAAGAAGTGCAGGCAACTCACGCCGTCCTGCATCAGCACCTTCAGAGTCCACCTCACTTTCAAATGAGGCTGGGCTCACCCTGAGGGGCCTCGGGCCACTGCTGAGTCCGCAGTGAGAGGAGTGGAGGCTCACCACTTATGCCCAGGACCTCCAGTGGGTGATTTTTGCCCTGAAGCTCCCATTGAGTTTGCAGAGACTTTATCAGTGCTGTTGCACAGTATATGATATTCCATCTTTCTTCTTCTCTTTATCTTTCACAAGCAGTCTCCCCTCCTCACCCCTCCATAAATCTGTCACTCCTACTTCCATCTCAGCGTGTGCTACTCAAGGGCACAAGTGTGACACAGTGTGTCAGGTAAGACTGACAGGCTGGGGTGGAGATGGAGCTGCCTGCTTCACATGAGGCTCCTCATTTCCCTCCCAGTTTCCGTCTCTGGATATACAAACCTCTTCGCTGCATCTCTTCAGTCAGGCAGCTCTCGTTCCCCCTCTCTCGATTCTTTCTACTTGGGATTCTATGTCCCGTGATATGGAAAGATGCACCACCAAATACAATGGTCAGTTGAAGTTTACGACCACTGAAGGCAGAGTAGGAAGAAGTCTGCGTGATATAAACATGAAGTTCAAACACATCCTCAGCATTGCTTGAAATGATTACTTTGCAAACATATACCCCTGGGAGAACTATCCTAGTTAAGTATTTTCTTTCCTTGGATACAGACCTGCCTAGAAGGAGTAAAGAATTACACTTCTGTTATTATTAATGCCTATTTAGTGTGAATAGGAGTTTAATGCAGAGTTAAAAACCTGGAGCCATAAAGTAAATCTTGTAGAAGACAGAATATGCTGACATTTTGGTGAATGTTAATTCTGTTTTAGATGGCTGAGGTTTTGAAACAGTTGGTTTGCTTACCAACATGCTAGTATTCGGTTGGTGCAAAAGTAATTGCGGGTCAGGCACAGTGGCTCACGCCTGTAATGCCAGCACTTTGGGAGGCTGAGGCGGGCGGATCACCTAAGGTCGGGAGTTTGAGACTAGCCTGGCCAACATGGCAAAATCCTGTCTGTACTAAAAATACAAAAATTAGCCAGGCATGGTGGTGTGCGCCTGTAATCCCAGCTAGGCAGGAGAATTGCTTGAACCTGGGATGCAGAGGCTGCAGTGAGCCGAGATTGTGCCACTGCATTACAGCCTGGGTGACAGGGCGAGGCTCTGCCGAAACAAAACAAAAAACAACAAAAAACAAAACCCAAAAAGTAATTGCAGTTTTTGCCATTGTTTTTAACGACAGAACCGCAATTACTTTTGCACCAACCTAACACTGTTTGTTGGATGCATTGATTGCTACTTAGTAACTGAACTGAACTGGATCGAACTACACCATGAACATCCTATAGACACCCACTGTTGGTGGTGAGATGAACAATCAGAACATGCCCTCAGTCTACCCATTGTCTTCTTAGCTGTCACTCATTAGATCCCTGCTGTGTGCCAGATCTGCTAAGAAAAGTAAAATACGTTATAGAAACAACAAAAAAGAAATCACTGTAATAATAATAGGTAGCACAAACTCCGGTGACAATATGACAATATTTCATCACTATTCAGTAATTTATGAGTGGGAATTACAATAATCTGAACTGATCAGTCTGATCTATTGATCATTTCTGATTCTATAGTTGGGATAGACTTAGCAGCAGAGTGAACACTAAGGTTAGTTTCCTGATCTGTGAGTGAAATGGTTTGAATGCATGTCCCTGTCCCTGAACTGTGATCCCCAGTGTTGGAGGTGGGGCCTGGTGGGAGGCGTCTGGATCACGGAGCGGATCCCTCATGAATTGCTTGGATCAACCGCTTGGTGAAAAGTGGGCTCGTGCTCTGAGTTCACTTGAGATCTTGCCATCTAAAAGCATGTGCGCCCCGCCCCTTTCTCTTTCTCTCTTGCTCCCATTCTCACCATGTGGTGTCCCTGCTCCCACTTTGCCTTCTGTCACGAGTGGAAGATTCCCGAGGCCTCCCCAGAAGCAGATGCTGCTAGGCTTCCTGCACAGCCTGCAGAGCTGGGACCCAATGAAGCGTCTTTCCTTATAAATCACTCAGTCTCAGGTATTTCTTTATAGCAGTGCAAGAACGGCCTACTACAGGGAGGTAAGGGCTTTTATGGTAAAAAGGGACTGGGGAAACTTCTGAAACGCACTCACACTTGGAATCATTGCAGAGATTATTATCACCAAAAATAAAGGATGCCGGGTGGTGGTTTCAATCATATGCCCAATTACTTAGCCAGCCAGGTTTCCGGAAAAACAGGATGCATCATGACAGGTGATATTAGACATGAGTAGTTACCTAGGTTGGACGCTCAATCCAGCTGCCATGCTGGCTGTGGGTCTTACTGGGGGGATCTTCACCGGAGTGGACCAACACAGCCTCTGCCATTTGATACGTGGTTACTGACTTGCAAATGTTTTCTTCTTCTTTTCCTTTTTCTTCTATCTCCTCCTCCCCATCTCCCTCCTCTTTCTCCTCCTTTGTTTAGACCAGCTCTGTTAAGATACAATTCACATATAATTTATCCACTTAAAGTGTACAACTCAGTGGCCTTCAATATATTCCATATATGTGCAACCGTCACCACAGTCAGTTTTAGAAAGGTTTAATCATCTCAGAAAGAAACCCTGCACCCTTTATCCCCCTATCTCCCTAGTCCTCCCTGCCTCCCTGCAAGTCCTAAGAAACTACTATTCCAAGTTCTGCCTCTATAGAGTTCCCTGTTTTCATTTCTCTTAGGTAATTACCTAGAAGCCAAATTGCTTTCTTCTTGGTAGTCATCAATAAGGAAGTCATCAAATGCTTTCCTCTTGATAGTCATCAAGAGGAAGATCAAAATCAGTTCATCTTCAGAAAGCGGAAACAGCGGTCCTCATTCCTCATCTCGCCCCATGGCTATGTGAACTTTTAGCTGTTTGTTATTGTATATTCCACAGAGACCTTGAACATTTCAACGATTCACACACTGTGACACTAATCCACAGTATTGATGACAATCTGCGAATTCAATATGATAAAACCAAAAGTAGCAAGTATCCTAAATGCCTTAGTAATTCATAAGTGAGACAGTATTCAAAAGTATCCTAAATGCCTTAGCAATTCATAAGTGAGACAGTATTCAAAAGTATCCTAAATGCCTTAGCAATTCATGAGTGAGACAGTATTCAAAAGTATCCTAAATGCCTTAGCAATTCATGAGTGAGACAGTATTCAAAAGTATCCTAAATGCCTTAGCAATTCATAAGTGAGACAGTATTCCAAAGTATCCTAAATGATTTAGTAATTCATAAGTGAGACAGTATTCAAAAATATCCTAAATGATTTAGTAATTCATAAGTGAGACAGTATTCAAAAGTATCCTAAATGATTTAGTAATTCATAAGTGAGACAGTATTCAAAAGTATCCTAAATGCCTTAGCAATTCATAAGTGAGACAGTATTCAAAAGTATCCTAAATCCCTTAGCAATTCATAAGTGAGACAGTATTCAAAAGTATCCTAAATGCCTTAGCAATTCATAAGTGAGACAGTATTCAAAAGTATCCTAAATGTCTTAGTAATTCATAAGTGAGACAGTATTCAAAAGTATCCTAAATGCCTTAGCAATTCATAAGTGAGACAGAGCATGGGAGCGAAAACCCCAGGAATATCTGAGAGGCTGCCATATCAGTGAAGTTTTAGGGGTCTGATGGTTTGGGACATGCTGGGATATCCCCTGTAAGAGGAATGAGAGGTTATTGAATTTGACCCTCTTACTTGTAAGTAAGAGGTGTGTGTTTGGTATGCCTCTTCAGATTTTGGAGGCAGCATAACCACTTTGGAGAATGTTGCTCTGGCCCACATATGGGGCAAATCTGAAAGCTGTCAGTGTTCAGAAAGACAGAATGAGAGGGCTCAAAACCATCATTCTCAGCAAACTGACACAAGAACAGAAAACCAAACACCGCATGTTCTCACTCATAAGCGGGTGTTGAACAATGAGAACATGTGGGCACAGGGAGGGGAACATCACACATCGGGACCTGTTGGGGGTGGGAGAGCTAGGGGAGGGATAGCAGGGGTAGGGGGATTGGGAAGGGATAACATTAGGAGAAATACCTAATGTAGATGACAGGGGGATGGATGCAGCAAACCACCATGGCATGTGTATAGCTATGTAACAATCCTGCACTATCTGCACACGTACCCAGAACTTAAAGTATAATAATAATAATAAAAGCAGAAAAAAGAAAAAAAAGTTCAAGGCAGGTGAAAGCTGCCCTAATGCTCCAGTCTCTTAAACTGGGAGGTGTGGCTGTGCTTGGAGCATCCACATTGGGTCAGGTTGCTCTGAAGTCGATAGAGGAGCTGTGGACGGGGTTCTGGAGCAGGGACGTGCCTTGGGCGACAGCGAGCTACTGTCTATTGGAGGAACAGCTCCCATTTGTGAACTCAGTGCAAACTTACTATCAACACTTGAATCAACAGGTTGGATGAGTACCTAAGCCAAAGACAAACCTACACGCAAGTCCCTAAGCTGCGTATCAGAACAAAGCGGAAATGAGTGCTGGACAGACCAACAGCCAGTGTTTACTACCAGCAGCCCCCGGTGAGAGCTGTACAGTTAGGAAGGCAAATTAATAACAATACCCGGGGTGGGGGGTGCTCATCTTAATAAAAACTGCATTCAGGGAGGAGTTTTGACAGAAATCAGTTTGCTAATAATCATTATTTTCATTAAAGCAGGGGCTCGAAAGCTTTCCACTTGGTACTGCGTTGTTAATATCTGAGTGACTGTATGTGGCCGGGGGCTTTTCAAGTCCAATTTCCTGGTGAGCCTTCGATCAATGATTTGAAGCAATTAGGGGCAAGTTCCGCCTGAATGTAGTTTTCCAGGCGAGGCTCAGTGCTGTTTAGTGCGTGTCTTCCACTAGGATATTGAAACTTGGACAGTGTGACTCTTGATCTAAGATGAGTACCATATATCTGCGAGCATGAGAAACCAAGGGCAAGTAGGTTCCTACCTAACATGAGACAAATTGTTTGCAGAAAAAGAATTCGCTTGTTGAGTGAGGTTTGGGATTGATCTTAGCCAATTGTCACTAGAGCCGTGAAAAGAAGACAGTGACTCCCCAGGAGGCGGAGCCTCTTCGTGTTATTGTCATCTCTGTTTCTAAATCCAGCTATAACAAGTCAAGCATGTGCAACTGGGAGGGTGCACAAATGCTCCTCCTCTGCTGGGCAATGATTGCTCCTCTCCCTGTGGCACCCGTGGCTGTTTAAGGGACTCTGGGCTCAGGTAAGGTCTCTAGCTGAGTATTTTCCGAATTATTCTCCAAGAATCCAGCCAAAGTCCTTAACAGGAAAGGTAAGTACAGATTGTGGGGCACATTCTTGCATTTTCCTGGAGTCCCCTGACACCAAGCTGAACTGAGAACTAGGTGGTACCCTCCATTTTCTGATTAACAAATGGAACTTGGAGGTTGTAACTTGCCTGAATTCAGTTAGCAAGTCATCAGCAGGACTTGGACTTGACTTCTGGCCTGACTTCAAGCCTATGGCAGTCCACGATGACCTCACCATAGCAGCGTGCTGTGAGGGACAGCGCTCAATTCCTACCCTGGCCTACGCTTCCTGAGTGCAGAAGAGTGTCTAGTGAGAAGCCTCTAAATTTACAACTCTTGACTTCCCTGATCTACAGGATTCATGCCATCCATTGCACTTTTAAAGTGTAATTTTTATTTTCGAACAAAGATATGGACACATGTTTTAAAGAGTGAAATTATTTTACAAAGCTGGTTATGAAAGAGAATATTTCTCCTCCTCCAATATTCTTCTCCCCAGAAGCTATCACTTTGAACTCTTCTAGCATATTTTATTGGTATTTACATCTATAACTCCAATTATCATGCTTATATTTCTGCTTTCTAAATGTTTAAGCTTTAGGCATTATCTTGTTTTCCATTAAGAAAGCTGAGGATTTAGCCTTTTTTCACCCAATTTATCCACTACTCTGTATCTTCCCAATGTGCTATTAGTATAATTTTAGTTAGATCACATGTTAGTGTTTATATTACTATGACTATGTAAATCTCATTAGAGCTGGGGCCTGTAGCACACTATGGTTTATTTTCTTTCTGATATAGCATAGCTTCTTTCCTTTCTTCCCTCCTTTCTTCCTCCCTTTTTTCTTCCCTCCCTCTCCCCTCCCTCTCCCCTCCCTCTCTCCTTCCTTCCCCTTCCTTCCCATTCCCTTCTCTTCCCTTCCCCCTCCCTTCCCTCCTTTCCCTTCCCCCTCCCCTCCCCCTGCCTTCCCCCTCCCTTCCCTTCCTTTCCCCCTCCCTTCCCCCCCTTCCCCCCTCCCTTCCTCTCCCCTCCCCCTGCCTTCCCCCCTCCCTTCCTCTCCCCTCCCCCTGCCTTCCCCCTCCCTTCCCCTTCCCTCTCCCCCCTCCCCTCCCCCTGCCTTCCCCCTCCCTTCCCCTCCTTTCCCCTCCCTCCTCCCTTCCCTCTCCCCTCCCCCTCCCCTCCCCCTCCCCTCCCCCTGCCTTCCCCCTCTCTTCCCCTCCTCTCTTCCCCCTTCCCTCCC
>CAUYLG010074969.1:0-68198 GCA_963573385.1 Cacajao melanocephalus
ATTGTTTGGAATAGTTTCAGAAGGAATGGTACCAGCTCCTCATTGTATGTCTGGTAGAATTTGGCCGTGAACTCCTCTGGACCTGGACCCCTCTTCCTGAGGGCCACGTACTTCAACACATTTGAATTAAAAAGAAAATTATTAATTATTATGTTGGATTTATATAAGCAGGTTCCAAGAGTGGTTCTGATGTTGAATTTTTTTCCTCAAACTTTTAAAGATAAAACTTGTGGTTAAATATACATAACATTTACTATTTTAACTGTTTTATATATGTATTTCAGTGGCATTAAATAAAATCACATTGTTGTACAACTGCCAGCACTATTTCTCATGCTTTTTCATTATCTCAAACAGAAACTCTCTGCCTGTTAAACTCCCCATTCCTGCCCTTCCCACAGGCCTTGAGAACCTCTGTTCTACTTCCTGTGTCTATGAATTTGCCTGTTCAGGGATCTTAGATGAGGGGAATTCTTAAAAGTCATTCATGTTGTAGCATGTGTTAGAATTTCTTTTTTATGCCTGAATAATATTCCAACGTGTGCACACGCTGCATTCAGTCCATCTGCTGTTGGACGTGGGTTTGCATCTCTGGCCGTTGTCAGTAATGCTGCTGTGGATGCTGGTGTGCAGGGCTTCTTGGCTGTTTGTGTGTCTTCTTTGGGAAAATGTCTGTCCAAGTCCTTTGTCTGTGTTTGAATTGTTGAGTTGTCAGAGTGTTTTTTCCGAACTCCTGTGTCATGATTAAATTCATTGAGAGTTGCTGGAATGTTTTTTTTTTTTTTTTTTAGATTCTCTGCTGTAGACCCAGATATGTAGACATTTGGGCATGTTCTGTCCAGCCCTACTTTCTGTCACTTCTCTTTGTTCCGTTGCCTGGGCATGTAGAGTAGAATGGACTGCGTATTCCTCATCCACTGGGAAGGAATCAGCTATCCTTTTTTTGCACTGGTGGAGAGGCTTTGGGAGGCAGGTGTGGTTTGCAGAGGAGACAGCTGGGAGCTTGTGCACCTCCGACCTCCTTCCTGCCCTCAGTCAGGATTGTGTGTGTAGTGTGTGGTGTCGCCTCTGCATCTTTGCTGTTGTGTCTGACCCCATCCCCTTTCCTCCTAGCACTGTGACCTCTGCCGTGTTCACCGTGGGAGACAATGTGGTTTCAGGCAGTGATGACCGCACAGTGAAAGTCTGGGACTTGAAAAACATGAGATCCCCCATTGCAACTATTCGCACGGACTCTGCCATTAACAGGTAAAGTAAATCTGTTGGTTAAGTAAGTGGCTTAGTTTAATGTGAAAGGGTTGATTGTGATTTCATGTTTTATTCATAGAGGTTTCACAGACAGAGCCTTGGGGAAAATGGTTTAGGCTCCTTCATCCTCTAGCACAGTCTCAGTATTCCATGAAAACTTAAACTAAGTCTAAAACCAGGTTGGATTAGTGAGATTTGTGAGAATAAGAATGACCTGTTTGTGGCCAGATGTTGAGGATGTCCCTTTACTCACCGTGAGGGGTTAGTCTTGTGTCTGAGTGGGTCTGGTTCTACCATTGAGCAGCGTATGTGTGTTTGTATTGTGTGTATGCACATGGGGTCTGTGTGATCTCGTAGGTATGTGTGAGTAATTTGGTCTCCTTTTAATACTGCGTGTAAGCAGGTGGTTTTGGTCTCTCTTTAAACTGCATGTAAGCAGGTGGTACACCTAGTTTGTTAATGTAGTCTGCTTTGAATTGTGAATAATAAGGAATCTCCTGCATCATTATCTGTAAACTCAAAAACTTACAGTGTCACTGTTTCATACACAATCCACTTTCATCTCTTCTTTGCAGGATCAACGTATGTGTTGGCCAAAAAATCATAGCCCTCCCCCATGACAACCGACAAGTGAGACTGTTTGATATGTCAGGAGTGCGCCTGGCACGGCTTCCCCGGAGCAGCCGACAGGTAATGGCACGGTCACTGTGTACACACAGGGCATGGTGGAGGAGGATGGGCCACACAGCCTGCCCATTGCTGCCAGTAGAACTGGAATGTGAGCTGCACATTTGATTTCACATTTTCTAATAACCACGTTAACAGAGAGAAATGACAGAAATCAACTTGAACGATAGTTAGCATTAATCAAATATGCAAAAATGATATAATTTCAACATGTAATCAATATAAAATTATTAGAGATATTTTACATTCTTATTTTCTTACTAAGTCTTTGCCTGCTAAATTTTCATTGGAAATACTTGAGGTATATTTAGAATTCATAAAGTTTAAAGTTGAAAAAGTAGAGTTGTATACCCAAGTTATTCCAGACTTCAGTGTTCTTAATACCATGATCAGTTTTTAAGTTTAAAAATAAATAAGATAAAACATACACGTCCTCTGTTTCACAGCCATGAGGAACGAGCTCTTTCGTGCATGTGATAGTGGCTGCGCTGTAGGGAAGCAGGCTCAGGTGTCTGCAGTTGAGGCTGTGCAGACTGGAAGTGTTGAGAGGCTGCATGGGCACTGTGGCCAGGCAGAAGCTGGCTTGGTTGTAGACCGAGGGGTCTTTAAGGTGGGACCTCCTCCACCTCCAGCCAGAAAAACCCATTTCTATGGCAGGTTGTTGTGACAGGAAGAAATCTATTTAAATGTTAGTTTCTTGTAAGGGGTTGCTCCTTGCTAGCTTCGGAAGATGGCGGAGGAAGTTTCTTGGTATGTGCTGTTCAGCCTACCCATCCTGGTTGCCTGGAAGGCACAAAGAGATTTGAGACTACGGCACCTGCACAGATGCAGAGGCCCTGGAGGACCTGGGGGCCACTGTTCAAATTCCCTGGTGATTCTGACGTGCTCTGAGTTGGGCCTGGGCCATAGTGTGGGTGGTGTTCACTGTTGGATCTCCCCCAGGAGGTCACCAGGGCAGCTGCGATGCACAGAAACCCCCCACAGTCGAGGTAGCGTCTCCCCAGCCTTGTGCTTAACAGAACCCCCCCAGAGGCTCCTTCTTTCCTGTCGCCTTTGGTCTTGTTGGAGTACTGTCTTGATACCTGTGTGAGTAGATGGATTTACTCCCTGAGACCCCCTGTGGGTACACAGGGCTGCACACACTCACAGGCAGCATGGGTGGCCCCCTCAGTGCCTCTGTGGCTCATTCTGTGGACACCGGCTCATGGCTCATGGGCCATAGCTGCTCTGCCTGTGGTGTGAGCCTCAGAAACGGCAGGCAGGGTGGGCGGTCAGGGAGGCGGGTGCGAAAGTGGGCTCCCAGCGTGGCAATACCTTTTCTTTCTGTGGCACAGACTTTCTGGAAATGACATTCCCTGAGACTGGGTGTCTTTTCAGTTCCCCTTCACGGTGCCTGCATGCACTGTTCGAAGTTAACTATTGATGTTTTTACTCCTTGATACAAATCAAAATAGTGGAGTAGAAAAATTTGATGAAATTAGAGTAACTAAAATATACTTCACAACCCTAACAAAGCCATAAATTGCTTGTCCTGGGGAATCTTTCCATATTTTGTTAACAGCTGAGTATAATGTGTCCCCTAAGCTGCATCTTAAACACACTAGACTGTTCTCTTTTCAGGGTGCCCATGTGAATTGTAAAATTGCTGTGCAGCATGTAAAGTTTGCATTTTGAAGCACAAATTCATGAGAATGAATAGGACTTTTATTTTGAGAGTGTTTTCCCTCAGAAAAATGGAATTCTAAATGGTTCTTTGTGGTCCTAATTCCATGTAGACAGTTTTATTTTCAGTTATCTATGAACATTCAATTTTGTTGGCATTGTAGGATTCTGTGCCTGGGTTTATTCCCTCCTAAAGTGGTATGTGAAATAGATTTATTTTTAAGATTAATAAATGTGACAACTTTATTTAGAACTTGTAACACCTCTTCAGAGAAATGTGGTTTTCAATGTCACAGAACCCTGTGGAGGCCCCTGGGGTGTGAGGGTCTCTGTGAAGTGGAGGCTCCTGGGGCACAAGGGTCCCTGTGAAGTGGAGGCTCCTGGGGCACGAGGGTCCCTGTGAAGTGGAGGCTCCTGGGGCACGAGGGTCCCTGTGAAGTGGAGGCTCCTGGGGCACAAGGATCCCTGTGAAGTGGAGGCTCCTGGGGTGCAAGGGTCCCTGTGACATGGAGGCTCCTGGGGTGCGAGGGTCCCTGTGAAGTAGAGGCTCCTGGGGCGTGAGGGGCCCTGTGAAGTAGAGGCCCATGTGCCCCGTGCTGAGTGTCCTGGAGCACATCATGTGCACTGGGGCAGCCACAGTGGCATGGGGCGTCATCGGGGTGTATCTGCTTCCTGGGTGGTGATGCCGTGGGCGAATGAGATAGAAATCCTGTGAGAGCCCTGTCTGAGGTGAAAGTGCTGGCTGACTCTCTCCTAGAAGCTTTTTGTCCCTGGCACTTCTGCAGTGAATGCTGTGAGTTTCGCCTTAAAGAGCTCTTGCCCACAGCCTTGGTTTTACCGCCAGTTAATGGATGCATTGCTGCTTCCTTTCTTGCGCCTTTTGTAATCCTTTGTTATATGGTCTTTCTTAAAGTTGTTTCATTTTTGTGGCCTATTGTGATTCTCTCTCCAAATGCATAAATAGGATATTTATATGTGTCTATTTCACAGGAAAATGTTACGCCATTCTTTGAGTGTTTCTTAATCTGTCAGCTTTACTTAATACTGACTCTTGTACCTTATGCTGTAATAGCAACCCATGAGAGCTGTTGTGTAATTTAGAAAATGCAGGTGGGTCCTAAGGCATTGCTCACAGATATTCCAAGTGTTGTCTAAGAGCCTGCGTCTGCTATGTGAATACACACCGACATGCTCTAAGCTCTGTTAAATATTTTGCAGTAACTTTTCCAACATGCTGATATTTAACTGGAATTCCTGAAGATGACAGGAATCTACCTAAAAGGCCATTTATTTATCCTTGTTTTATATGACATCAAATGTATTTTTCTAGTTCTTTTATTACCGAAGCCAATTATTCATTAAAATGAAATTTGAAGTCTTTGAGTTAAAATTTACCCCTAAATATCTCCTAGCCTCATTTATTCAAAAATTTCACACTGATCATTTATTTGTTTTGTCTGACTGGAATCTTACTCATTTTCTTAAAGAAGGAGTCATACAGTGCTTTTGGGGCAAGTTCCACCAACCCTTGAACTCACTGGGGCCCTGGCCTCACTCATCCTGGGCTGGCCGCTCATTCTGTGGCTCTGCCCTGCTCGGTGGTCTTGGCTCTTGGGGACTGATCCTGTGCACCGTGTTGTTTTAACGTACTTACTTTGAGTGAAGGGGTTATTCATTTGGCTGAGGTCTTATACATCTTACTGTCAGGAACAATGCACTGATCTTGGTTTGTTTGATGTCACTAGGGCCACAGGAGAATGGTGTGCTGCTCAGCGTGGAGCGAAGACCACCCTGTGTGCAATCTGTTCACCTGTGGGTTTGACCGACAAGCCATTGGTTGGAACATCAACATCCCTGCATTGCTGCAAGAAAAATAAGGTCACCGGCAGTCCTTAGTGTCACTGTTTGCCAGCACGGACCTTTGACGGGTGCAGGCTCTTTTGCATATTAATCAGCCATTTTTGTGAGAGTTTGACCCTGGGAAGGGTGCTTTGTATGTGTTCTTTTCACATAGTGCCCAGCTTGCATGAAGTGTACAGAGACAAGTGTGGTCGTATTTTTTACTTTTGTCTTATGTATGTGTATTGGGTCCTTTAGGCCATAGAGGCGAAGCTCACCTCCCATGTAGCACATGAAATGGTTGTGAGTTGTTGACGTTGGACAGGTGAACAGTAGGGCATTACATTTGTGTGAATTAAATGTGAACCTGTGTATTATGTGGTGGTGTTGGCAGTCCTGCATCCCCTGGGGTAACTGTGTGTATCTGCCTGTGCTGGGAAGGCTGTGGGGCTGCCTGTGCTGGCTGGTGACCAGCAGGATCACTCCGGGATTTGTGTTTACCTCTGTGTGAGGTTCAGCACGTGCTGTTGTGTAGTCTGCTTCTACTGTCATTTCTGTTACAGTTCTGCAAAGGTAACCTGGATTGTAGAAGTTAAAAAGAAGCATGGGATGTTGGACTTGTACCATTTGGAGTTTCTTTAGGAAAGAAAAGGGTTCTGCTTTTTTTGTAGAAAATCATTTCAATCTCCCAAGGTCTCATGCTAGCAAATTTTGAAATAGGATTCTTATCACCAATTTCAAATATTAATCAAAATGAATGTAAAGCACTTTAGTTTATAGCTGTGGTTATAACGTTTTTAGATGTTTCAAATGACTTGTCCATTGAATGTGACTTGACCTTGATCAGAGACCCTGCTGCCTGCACACAGAGCCCAGTAAATTCTCCGCACCTCAGTCATGTGCTTCCAAACGGGCTCACTCCCGTGGTGGTGTTTGAGAGCCAACAGCACTACCTCAGAGATGGGTCTCTGGGAAACTTTGGGTCTCACTGGTGCCTGACTGGAGCACTTTGGTTTATAGCTGGAATACTGAGTTCAGTTCAGAAGGCAGGAAAGAGTCACACCGACGTGTCCTAAAGGTGTAGGCTCTCCACTTAGGCACACACGCTGACGGCCGCAGCCAGCAGGCCCTGTGATGGGACACTTCCGGCTCCCACAGTGGGGACGCCTTTCAGTGCCAGTCTCGTTCCTGCTGAGGGAGCCTGGTGTTCTTGCCTTCTTGGGAATTATTGCTCACCTGGTATCTGTATGTTAGTGTTTCTTGCTGAGTTACGGTTTTGATAAAAAGGCTCTCAGTTTCTGCCTCTCGTATTTTCAGTCTTTTCAATACGTCCACCTGGAGGCTTACCACCTGGAGAGACACAGGAAGGTGATCTTTACAGCTGTCATGTGACACCCCAGGTCTTTGTGTTTTGCCCCGTTTTACGGTGATGTGGGAGGGAACCCATCTGGTGACTGGTAGATGCAGGTGCAGTAGGACGTGGGACTTTCAGACCCATCCTTCTGTGCAACTCACCAAGGGTGAGAGGCACCCCCTTACTTGGGTCTTCAGGGGCTGGTCCTACGAGCTTCGGATCTAAATCCTCCAGAATGATTCTGAAATGACTGACAGCCCGGGGCCCAAGAATAACCGACAATGACCTCATTTGGATCTGAAGTGGCTAAGGGACAAACAGCAAATATTTCAGTCATTTTGATGTTAAAGATAAAAAATGTGTTTTTGTCTGACATTGTTTCTTGACTGCACTGTTCAGCGAACAGAGTCCTCCTGGTCCCTCCGGTTGATGAGAATCTCAGGTTTTGGCTCCCGCTATCCTGAGTGAACTTGCCTAATGCACAGCTGTGCTGTGTCCGGATGTTGCTGGGCCCTGCTTTTTCTCATGGCCGGAGGTCCGATTGCCAGAGCCTCCCGCACTGCACATGCAAAGGCCTGAGCCCAGGGCAGCTTCCGGGGCCACTGCACAGGTGCCGGCTTGGGTTCCTCGGGGTTTAATTTGAAAGTCTGGGTGTCTTAAGATGATGGTTAGGAACACTGAAAGATGGCTGCAAATAGCTAAATCAAACTTAAGAACCAGATTAAAACATTTTTGAAGCTTTTAAAAATCCACATTCAGAGTGGCCATTGAGTTCCAGGCATGCTGGTGACCTTCACTGCCACACCTGCTCACCTTCTCCAGCAAACTGGAGGGACCTCAGAAACAGCTCCTCCTGCACATCCTTGGGACGCAGCCCTGCGGTGCTGAGGCAGAGCTCTTGGGAGCGGGGGCGCCTTGCTGTTTGCTGCTGTGTCATCTTCTAACGTGAACTCATCACTGCTGCTGCAGTGTGTTAATCATGAGTCACAGACAAGTTGGGAATGGTGTGTGTGTGTGTGTGAGCGCGTGAGTGCGTGTGCACATGTGTGTGGCTAAATTAAGTCATGCTGTCAGCCACATGTGATGTCGTCTGAAACAGTATTTGGAAATGGGAACAGTTTTGTTCTTTATGCTGATGTGTCCAGAATTTCATTTAATAATAGACAGAAAATATGTGGTTACTATAAAGTGTATCAATACAGAATTTCATAAGAGCCATGTTGGGCAAAGCAACTCTCTTTTTCAACCACTGCTCATCAGTTTCTGTAGAGACAAAAATTCTGTACATATTTTGGAATCTGAAGAATCCTATGTAAATCATTTGTTACTTAAATCTGTGAAAAACATGTTTCTTTGGAGGAAAGTGTATGCATTTATAAGTGTTCTGTGGAATCAGTTTTTATTGTATTGATATAATTGTCTCTAAGTGTTCAGTGTCTTCATTGCAATATGAAATTCATTAAAATGTCCGTGTTCCATAATTACTATCATAAAAGGTTTGTGTTACTGGGATCCCGTCTCTTATTTTATTATTTTTATCGTTTTTCATGTTTTGCTTTGGTGAAACATTGGGAATGACTATATACACATCAAGATGACCCAGAAGTTGAACAAATAAAATATTGGTCATTCGAAAAATTTTTGGAGTTAAAAAATCTGTTGTGTTTTCTGTCCATCTCTTACGCTAACATTAAACAATACATAATTATGCTTCTTCATCCCCATCAGGACCCCAACAACTTCTAAAAGGATAACAGTTTCATATAATTTTTGGTAAAGTTCCTCAGTATAATAAAATACTCATACTGTTCTCATTTCAGTAAGCTTGTTTGAAAGTAAAAAAAAAAAAATACAGAAAGTATGTGCCACTTTCTGTGGGAGAATGCAAACCAGATTGGGAGGGGCTCCCGGTGCATGGCTGTGTCCGGCCCAAGCGCTGAGGCTGTTGCTGAGGCTTGTGGCTGAGGCTGAGACCAGGGCTGTGGCCAGGGCTATGGCTGGGGCCTTGGTGGTGGCTGAGGACGTGGCTGTGGCTGTGGCCATGGCCCTGGCCCACACTGTGGCTGACGCTGAGGTTGCTGCGGTGTCAGCAGGTGGAGAGTCTGGGAGGGTTCTTGCTTGTGCGGACAGTGGCTCCTTCACACTGGTGAGGCCACTGCCTAAGCTGTGTTG
Source organism: Cacajao melanocephalus (assembly GCA_963573385.1). Classification (NCBI taxonomy): domain Eukaryota; kingdom Metazoa; phylum Chordata; class Mammalia; order Primates; family Pitheciidae; genus Cacajao; species Cacajao melanocephalus. The sequence continues at coordinate 8,963 of CAUYLG010074969.1, forward strand.
GCGCTGGGAGCATCTTCACCCAGAAAGGCAGACCATTTCTCCACTGGTTACTTAACTTTCTCAGTCTTCCTCCTTAAATAGTCTGTGATTATTGTCTAAATTTCATAATGTTACATCTTCAGTGAATTTAAAAGTTCATGCTCTATTAGTGTCAAGAATTCAGAAGGAAATGCTTACACGTTGCTGTGATTTCACCAAAATGCCAGGACACTGGTCTCCCTTACTAGCTATAGGTTTACTATCTGTTTTTCCTTAATAGCTTAGAATTTTAAAAATTATGCTAAAATTTGGGAGCACCTGAATTTGTTATATGCAACACATGCAATTTATATTATAGTAGGAAGAAGCTGAAAATGAAATTAGCTAAAAGTCTTGTATGATTTTTTTTTAATTAAATTTTTTTTTTTTTTTGAGACAGGGTCTCACTGTGTTGCCTAGGGTGATTGCTTGCCTTTGCCTCCCAAAGTGCTAGAATTACAGGCTTGAACCACCATGCCTGGCCAAAAGTCTTGTGTAATTTTAAATTAATTTTAGTAGAATATCTTTTATTAAGCAGCTTTTGGCCAAAATGAAAATGAACTAAGCAGGGCTTTGGAGCTGCAGGAGCTCTATGTGGAAGCCAAACAAGAGTTTCCTGGGGCCTCTTGGTTTGTGCGCTGAGTGGAGAATAGTGAGGAGCTACCTTGGGTATCTGGTCAAGGAGGCTTCTCTGAGGTGAGTCAAGGCACCAGGAAGTGGCAGGGAGAGTTCCAAGTGAGCAGAGCGCCATATGCAAAAGCTAGGTGAGCTTGGCATACTTCAGGTGCTGAGGTCACAGTGTGACCAGAGTGCAGGTGAAAGGTCGTGGCCTGGGTGGGGTAGCTGGGATGATACACAGGCACTGTCTCGCTCAGTAGCTCTGGGGAAGAGCTTTTATCCTCTGCACCTGAGAGGGTGAAGATCAGAAGTGGGGAGACTGCCTAGTCATCCAGGTGCAGGATGTTAGCTGCCGGGCTATGTCGGTGGCAGTAGGATGGAGAAGGAGGATGGATTGAGATATGTCTCAGGGTTAGAACAGGCAGTTCTTGCTGGAAAGAAGTGTTCTTCATTTGAAAGTTCAGAAAACATCTAGGAAAGGTATTGACTGTGCAGGCATTTCTTAATGTGCTCAAGATGTTTCATGTACCGACGGCCTAAAATATATGATCAGGATTTTCACCTTAAAAGGTTGATGATGGGTTAGGAAATGTCAGTCACAGCTTAGAGACATTATTATCTTAGCTAAGTTCATCTGTCACTTGTGCTGATGAGCATCTTGCTCCCACCACTCCACAGACTCTGCCTCCCTCTCACCTGGGCACCATGTCTGCCTCTCGCCATGTGGATGCTGTCAGAGTGGTCATGCCTTAGCACATGACACCTTGTCTAGGCATGATTGATTGGAGGTGGGAGGGTCTCAGGCCTTCGGGCTTGGCCTGGAACAAAAACACCAGCTCTCTTGGGCCTGTGGTTTGTGGATGACAGACAGCAGGACTTCTCAGCCTTCATAACTGCATGAGCCAATCCCTTATCACAAGTCTTTGTGTATCTGTATGCATCTCATTGGTTCTGTTTTTCTGGAGAACCGTAATACAGTGTGACCTATTTAATTAATTGTTCTAGTACTGTTTGTTATGCACATGAAATTAAATAATCAGTTTGGATCCCTACCTCACACCAAACAAAAATCAATTCCAGCATTAACTGTTAAAAGAAATTTTAAAGGAGAATCATCAAAATTAAAATTTTAAAATAGGTTTAGCTCACTCCTGTGATCCCAGCACTTTGGGAGGCTGAGGTGGGTGGATTGCCTGAGGTCAGGAGTTCGAGACCAGCCTGGTCAACATGGTGAAACCCCATCGCTACTAAAAATAACCAAAATTAGCCAGATATAATGGCATACACCTGTAGTCCCAGCTACTCAGGAGGCTGAGGCAGCAGAATTGCTTGAACCCAGGAGATGGAGGTTGCAGTGAGCCAAGAACTCGCCACTGCACTCCAGCCTGGGCAACAGAGCAAGACTCTATCTAAAAAAAATGTATTAGGCATACTAGAAAAGGTGGATGAATTCAAAAATTAAAAGGTTCTAATCATTATAAGACACCTTTAGGGTGAAATGATAAACCACAAGTGGTAGTTGCAACATATATAATTCACAAAGGACTACTATCTAGGATAGCAAACAAAATAAAATTGTATATGTCCATAGGATAATTGGAAATTGAACAGCAGACCTGAATAGGTATGTCACAAAAGAGAAAATATGAAGAACCAATACCAAAATATAGAAATCAAGAACATGAAAATTAAGGCCAAAATGAAATACCATTTCACAGTCATTAGATTGAAGGGAAAATCTGTGGAGCATATATAGACTAATAGAACTTTGCACCTTGTTGGTTGGGGTTCAAGTAGTACAACAATTTTAGGAACATCTTGGAAACAGTCTGGCTGTGTGCATACATCCGTGTCCAGCACACTAGGTGTGTGTTTAGAACACAGTTGATTATGCTGCAATGTCTAGAGCATTTGCATTAGAATTGTCTTGAGTGTTTGTTAAAATGGAGACTTCTGGGTCTCCAGAAGCTACTGAATCAGAATATCTGGGGAAGGGTGAACTGCCTTTTATAATAAATGTGCTCTCACACAGGATTCTACTGTCCAGTTTGAGAACTACTCTCTGAAGTCCCCACATATGCTAGGGGACTGTGCAGGGTGACAGCACCAAACTAGGAACAACCCAAACGTATTGACAGGGGTAGATAAACTGTTAAATTTACACAGAGAAGTAGCACAGAGCGGTAAAATCGGAGAGCAGCGTGCTGCATGCAACCCTTGATCTTAGGAGCATAATGTGGAATGAAAACATAGGCACTGAAGACCATGGACATATGAAACCGTTTTCATAAAGTACAAAAACAAGCAAAACCAAACCACCTCTGCCTGTTCATCTATCTAATCTGTGTTCACAGATTTTGGGGTCAGAGGGTGGGATTGGGAAATGCTGAGAATTGGCGGTGTTTGGTTCTTAAGTCAGATGTGTTTTTTTTCTTTAGAGATGGTGTCTCACTCTGTCACCCAGGCTGGAGTGCACTGACCCAATCACAGCTCACTGAAGCCTCGATCTCCTGGGCTCAATCGATCCTCCCATATCAGCTCCCATATCAGCCTTCCTAGTAGCTAGGACTACAGATGTGTGCCACCATACCTGGCTAATTTTTGTATGTTTTTGTAGAGACAGGGTTTTGCTATGTTGCCCAGGCTGGTCTTGAACTCCTGGGTTCAAGCAACCTGAGTATTCATACTTTATAATACTTTATAATTTGAAGGAACTTTTTAATACTATTTCTTCAATGTACCTAATATTATATAATTAAAAGAGTAATACAAGATATTCTAAAGAGAAAGTGTGTGTTATTCCAAAGATGGATAAAGTGAATGCCGATAAGATGGGGGGATTTATACCAGTATTTTTTGACGGCATCAGTTTTAAACTCATCATTGAAGAGCCATATTTTATTCGCTTCACATATTAGTACTTTTTCCATTTACAAACATGTAGTTTTATTATTCTAAACTGTCTGATTTTCAGGCAGTGTGCACATTTCATAGGAGGAAACTCAAAGCCAATTTTGCTCCAAGATAATGTTCTTCAGAAAATGGTCGCTAAGGAAGTTGTTGAAAGGCAGTGAGTTACACTGTGTCAAAACTGGTCTGCTTTCAAATACATTTTGGAAATCCCAGCTTTAAAGTAGGAAATGTAATAAGGATTTCATTTGCCAGGTGTGATCATAAAACAATAAAAGTAGTTTTCTAATGTTGCTCATAAACTGGGACTGAAAATCATTTCAAATCCATGAGACAGTCCAAAAATAGTTATTGAGCAATGGTCACATATTGGAATAATAATTTTTATTCTTGGTCTGTGTTTTGGGAAAACAGCATTTCATTGCATAGGTGGATAAGTTCTAGAATATTGGCTAAACATGTAATCATTTTCTGTAACGCATTTGTATTACAAAAGTTTTCTAGCTCCTGAAGTATTATAGAGTTTTCTAGCTCCATAATATAAAAATATTCACTGATAAACTTTATTTTCCTTCTTTTTCAGTAATAAAATTAATTGTATATGTTCTTTAACCACTTCCTGTCAGAAGGAGCTAATTTTAGTTTTCCTCTCTTTTGAAACAGCTTTATTCTGGTGTAAGAGACACAACAGACATATTTGAGGTATAAAACGTGATTTCCTTGGACAGGCATTTATCATGAAATCATCCCCACAACTGAAATCATGCACAAGCCCCTAAGGAAGTCCCTTGGGCCCCTCCGTGTTCCCCACACTGCCCCTCCTTAACCCCTCTCCAACCTTGGGGAAACAATGGTCTACCTTCTGTCACTAGGGATTAATTTTCATTTTCTATAATTTTATGTAAATGCAATCATATGGTATGTATATTTTGGTTTCTTTCACTCAAAGATTATTTTGAAAGATTAATTTTATTGTATATACCAATATATTTCTTCTCATTGCTGAGTAGGATTTTGTGTGGACATACCACATTTATCTGCTTACCTGCTGATGGACATTTAGATTGTTTTCAGTTTTTGGCTATTTCAAATAAAGCTGATAATGCACACTTGTGTACAAGTCTCTGTGTTGACATATTTTCATTCTCCTGGGTGAATTTCTGTAAATGCTGATTTTTAACTCCGAGAACCTGCCATACCATTTTCCAATGTGGCTGTTCTGGAGACCTCTGGTTTCCATTCCAACATGTAAAAGAGCTTGGAAGTACTGTCTCCCGCCCTCACCATAAAAGGGCAAAAAACAGAAAACAGTGATTTTTCTTAGATTACAGCAGAGAGTTGCGGTCACAGGGCAAACTGCTGACCCCAAAACTGGAGAAGCATGCAGATACAGAGAATGATGGCTTCTGGAAGAGCAGCTGCTGGAGCCCGAAATGGATAGGGACCCCAAATGGGGCCATGGAGGCATTGATGGAGGCTGGAGCTGACTGCGGAGTGAAGGCTCCCAGATGTCTGGTCTGCTGGTTGCCTCAATTTCATTGGTTCTACTTCCAGGAGCACCACCAAGTTCCTATGGTGAAGATGGGAGAAGGATCCTCCAGTGAGGGGAAGGAAGGTGGCTGTGAAGCCAGCCAGAGCTTTCTCCCTACAGACCCCACTCTGCAAGGGCAAGGCCTTCACCAGCACGTCCGACTTGGGAGAAATCACTCAGCTCCAGCCTCTCAGCCTTCCTGTCTCAGGGGGCGGTACCTTGAGAATCACTTGTGGAGGTTACAGCCACAGTGTGCAGACCCCCTGAAAACGTGAGACAAAATCATGGCACTGCAGTCCCCTCCCTTCCTTCCCTTTCCTCCTCTTCTCTTTCCTCCCCACCCCTCTTCTACCTGGCCTCACAACTACAGAGCTCCTGAATAAGGACAGCCAAGGGGGCCAGAGCTCCGACTCAAGAAGGAGTTTCAAGGGAAATCCAAGACAACAGGGGAGACAAAAGCAAAGACACCAGAGGATATTGAAGCCTCTGATTCCTGCAGCTGCAGTAGACAATGAGCCCAGCTTCCCTTCTAGACAGAGGATAGAACCTCACACCAAAAGCCTGCTTACCTCAGCGCCTTCTGCTCAATATGTCATGTTTAGCTTTCAGCTGAAGATGAGAAGGTACACCAAAAGTCACAAAGCATCAGACCAGACTCAGATATGGCAGAGACTTTGGAATTGGCAGACACAAATTTAAAAACAACTATGATGAGTATGCTAAGGGCTCAAGTGGGGAAAGTGAACAACGGGCAAGAACAGTTGGGTAATGTAGGTAGAGAAATGGAAATTCTAAGAATAAAAAGAAATAAAAAACACAGAAATGGAGAATGCCTTTGATTGGCTTTTAGCAGACTACACATGGCTGAGAAAAGCATCAGTGAACTTCAGTTCAGGTCAGTAGAAACCACTCAAATTGAAGAGCGAAGTAAAAAGAATGAAGAAGGCAGAATGGTATCAAAGATTTGTGACACAATTATAAAAGGTGTAATATGCATGTTTGGTTATACCAGGAGGAGAAAGAAAGGATGAGGAGAAAGATGTAATAGCTGAAAACTTTCCAAAATTAATAGGAAAAACAAGACTACAAATCAAGGAAGCTTAAGGAATAAATACCAAGTGGATAAATACCAAGAGACTTGGTCAACACTTAGGCATGTTATATTCAACTGCAGAAAACCAAAGACAAAAAGAGAATCTTGAAAGGAGTTAGGGAAAGAACACTATCTAGGGAGGAATGATATTAATAATGACATCAGGCATCAGGAACCATGCAACTAAGAAGAGAACGGAGTGAAATGTTTAAAGTCTGAAAGAAAAGACCATCAGTAAAGAATTTTGTGTCTAGAGACTTATCCTGGAAAAGTGAGAGAGAAATAGTTTCCAGGACGAAAACAGAGGAAATTCATGCATTTATCTGTATCCTGCAGTTTTAAAAAATTTTACCAGTTAATCACTTTTAGAATAGAATCTGTCAGATTTTCTACCTTGGGATAATAGCAGTTGGTTTATTTTTTTACTTTGATGTATTGTGATGGTGAGAACCCTTAATACAATGTAGGACCAAAGTGGGGAAGGTGAACTCCATCTTGTTCCTGATCTGAAAGAGAAGGCACTCAGTATTTCACCATTAATTACGATATTAGCTCTATGTTTTAGACAGATGTTCTTCATCAAGTTGAAGGAGTTCCATTTATTGGTTGCTGAAGAATTATCAGAAATGCATGTAGGATTTTTTTTTCCAATTTTTTTGGTGCTTATTGAGATAGCCATATTTTGTTAATAATGATGATTTATATTAATGGATTTATGAATATTAAACCAACCTTGCGTTTTTGCAGATAAGCCCAGTTTTGTCGTATTGTACTATTCTTTTTTATATTGCTGCATTTGATTTACAGTTATTTTGTTAAGGATTTTTGTGTTTATGTTAGTGAGAGACTGGGCTGCAGTTTTCTTTTCTTCTGAAGTGTCTGTCTGATTTTAGTATCAGTGTAATTCAGGCCTCATAGAATTGGAAAGATTTCTCTATTTTTCAATTTTCTGAAAAAGTTTATGTGGAATTGGCATTATTTTTACCTCAGATGTTTGGTAGAGTTCATGAGCAAAGCAATATGGATATGGAGTTTTCTTTGTGAAAAGGTTTTAAACTGTAAGTTAAATATATTAGATGTGAGGATATTCAAGTTATCAGTTTCTACTTGAGTTAAACATTGATAGCTTATATTTTTCAAGGAATTCCTTCATTTCACCTAAGCTATTGAATCTATTGTCATAAAGTTGTTCATATTATTCCCTTCTCATCTTTTAATATCTGTGGAATCTGTAATAATGTCACCTCTCTCATTCCTGATATTGGTAACTATGTCTTCCTTTCCTGTCTTATCTGATTAATCTGGCTGAAGGTCTGTCAATTTGATCGATACTTTTAATGAACAAGATTTTGGTTCATTGACTTTTCTATTTCATTTGGTATTATTGTTTTCTGCTCTGATTTTTATTTCCTTTCTTCTCATTACTTTTGAGTTTACTTTGTTCTTTTTTCACTTAGGGTGGGAAGCTGTGGTCTTTGATTTAAATAGAAGTGAGAAAATTATATTTCCATAGTATCTATCTGTGTAGATGAGAACTTTTAAAATAGGTGACACATTGTGGTTTTTATTTTTGGTTGTCGTTACTTTTGCTAGTGTTTTTAAGTGAAAACATCTTATTAGGAAAAGTAAAGTCACAAAAACATAAAAGTCATCTTTACCAGAATGAAACCACATTTCATAGCCCTTTAGGAAACATTGCACAGTTATGTTTACATACAGTTATTTTCTTTTTTCTCAAGAATGGAATGTATATTTTTCAAATATAAAATTGAACTTAAATTTAGAACATCATAATCTGGAGTGGTTGAAATCTGCCTCTGTTTGGAAAATGCACAGGATGATTATGCTAATTCATTGCCTTCAGATACAGCCATGGGTGCTCAGAGACTGCTCCTGTCAGGCTTCCCTTTTCTAGCCCATTTGAAAAAAGAGAATGGGGCTGGGTGGTGCAGGGCTTGATACCTTTCCATGAGGCCAGGGTGTCCTGATGGCAAGGCTCTGAGCAAACCTCTCCTCCCAGCCACAACAGATTTTCTTCTGTTTCCTGCCTTTCTGCTGCTGTATCTATCCCAGGTCACATGCTGCCCTCAGCAATGGAATCATTTAATGATGCTTCCACCCTCTGGCTTTACACTTCTCTCCTTGTAAATGAGTTTGTTTATGAAAGGTGTTATTTTCTTACCCACAGATAAAATGTCTTGAGGGACTGATGAATGATTTTCCTAGCCCCTATCTAAAATAGGCTGAAGCAGCATTATGCTTCCATTTCTTTCTTTCTTTTCATTTTTGGCTGAAGTCTTGGGCTTGCGTTGTTAGTTTTAGCTTCAGTCCATGGTTTTGCAGCATCTTTTGAAGTCACGTGTGGACTTGAGCACACTCTGAACAAGGGAGGACCACACTGTCACCCTTCATTGGTTAGGCCCCTCCAGCAGTTCCTGAAGACCTCTCCAGTTCTTGCATGGCTACTTCAGAAAAGGGTGAAATTCCGACATGGTGACACAGCAGGCCTGCAGTAGAGACTGCCCGGGAGTCGCCTGCGGTAGAGACTGTCTAGGAATCACCTGCATTAGAGACTGCCTAGGAATCATCAGTATCCACTGCAAGGAACTCACTCAGTGTTTGAACTATTTGGGAAGCAGTATGTATTTCCTGGTAATTTTCTAGTTGGTGGTTATGTTCTGTATTTCAAAGATTTCCAGATATGCCAGGAAAGAGGAATCCCACAATATTCCATCCAAGTAATGACTGCCTGTGGGATGAAGAACCCATTTAAAATGGTGTATCTTCCAGCAACTCAGTAAATGATTGGATGCTCTGGAGAGTGGGTTCAACGCTGTCAGAAAACAGTATGTGACTTCGGCAGCTCTCCTGAGTGGCCAGTGAGACCCAGGCAGTTCTCCTGAGTGAGTGACCTGTTGGACCCAGGCAGCTTTCCTGAGTGAGGGGCTGGTGGGACCCGGGCATCTCTCCTGAGCAAGTGGCTGGTGGGGCGATCATCCCTGCAGATTTTGTGAAGAAACAGGCTTGCCAACCCCAAAGACCACTCCCAAGAATGCCTTCAGACATAGTCTGATTTTTTAAACTAATATTTAAATGTTACCAACATTTATGAAGCAAAAGGTTTAAGATTCAGATTTTTCACTTTTCTTGTAAATATTAGCATACCAGACAAAACCAGGCCAGCATCTCCCCATTGCCGCCAGTGGAGCTGAGGAGGGGCCGCCCTGTCTAGATGCCTGAGTCAGGACCAGGTCAGCACCATCCTTAACCACCGGGCTCCTGCAGAAATTTGAATTTGCATCCTATGAAACGCATGCTGACCACTTTCTAAATTTTCTCTCCGAGCCAACTTCTGCGCAAGCTCCAGACTCTGCCACCTGGATGTCATGGATGTCCTGGATGGCAGAAACTCATGATATCAACATTTATTTTTCCACAGCATTTTATTATGAAAATTTTCAAACCTACAGAAGAATTGAAAGATTTTTTTCAGTGAAAGACCATATTTCCACCACTTTATGATTAACATTTTACATTCCTGTTTTATCACATATCCATGTTTCTATTCTCTATCCCTCTACAGAACCATTTTATCTTTAGATATTAGTTTTTAGGGCAATTTTAGGCTTATGGCAAAGTTGAGTAGAAAATGCACAGTTGTTGCATATGCCCTCTGCCCTCACACAGGCACAGCCTCCTCCACCATCAGTGTCCCCCACCAGAGGGTGCATTTGTTACAATTGGAGAGTCAGCATTATCACATCATTATCACTCCAGATCCACAGTTTACATTAGAGTTCACTCTTGGTTTTGGACATTCTATGGGTTTTGGCAAATGTATAATGCCATGGATCCATCATGGCATTATACATTTAGTATCATGCACAGTAGTGCCACTGCTCCAGAAAACCTCTGTGCTCCACTTATTCAGCCCTCCCTCATCTCAGCCTTGGCAAGCACTGATTTTTTTTTAATACTTTAAGTTCTGGGGTACATGTGCAGAACATGCAGGTTTGTTACATAGGCATACACATGCCATGGTGGTTTGCTGCATCCATCACCTCGTCATGTACATTAGGTATTTCTCCTAATGCTATCCCTCCCCTAGCCCCCCACTTCCTTGCTATCCCTATCCTAGACCCCTACCCACAACAGGACCCGGCATGTGATGTTCCCTTTTCTGTGTCCATGTGTTCTCATTGTTCAACTCCCACTTATGAGTGAGAGCATGCAGTGTTTGGTTTTCTGTTCTTGTGTCAGTTTGCTGAGAATGATGGTTTCCAGCTTCATCCATGTCTCTGCAAAGTACCTGAACTAATCTGTTTTTTTTTTTGAACTCATCTTTTTTATGGCTGCGTAGTATTCCATGATGTATATGTGCCACATTTTCTTTATCCAGTCTATCACTGACTTTTAAAAAACTTACCTTCACTCATAGTTTTGCCTTCTCCAGAATGTTCTGTAGTTGGAATCCTACAGCATGTAGCCTTTTCAGATTGGCTTCTTTCACTTAGCAATATGCATTTAAGCTTCTTCCATGTCTTTTCATGGGTAGATAACTCATTTCTTTTTACTACTGAATCATATTCCACTGCCTGGATGTCCCACAGTTTATTTGTCCATTTGCCCACTGAAGGACATCTTGGTTACTTCCAAGTTTTGGCAATTATGAATAAAAATCTTACAAACATCTGTGTGCAAATTTTTGTGTAGACAAATTTTCAACTTCTTTGGGTAAATACCAAGAACTGCAATTTTTGGATCATGTGGTAAAAGTATGTTTAGTTTTGTAAGAAATTGCCAAACTACCTGATACGGTTTGGCTGTGTCCCCACCTGAATGTCATCTTGAATTGTAACTCCCTCAATTCCCATGTGTTGTGGGAGGAACCTGGTGGGAGGTGATTGAATTATGGGGGTGGGTCTTTCCTGCACTGTTATCATGATAGTGAATGAGTTTCAAGAGATCTCATGGTTTTAAAAAGAGTTCCCCCTGCACAAACTCTCTCTTTGCCCACCGCCATCCATGGAAGTGTGACTTGGGAAGAAAAAGGGGTTTAATGGACTTACAGTTCCACACAGCTAGGGAGACCTCACAATCATGGCGAAAGGCAAGGAGGAGCATGCAGCCTTGCGGTGTGTGTGCAAATAACAGTGCTCGTTCTGTAAGTTAGAGCCTCAAAGAACGGATTGATTTCAGCTTTTGAAATATTTCTTGTTTTGGTTCAAGAGTTTTAGTGGAATAAAAGATGGGTTTAGTTTGAACTGGTTCAACAGGTAATCACAAGTTGAGCTGATTCATCTAGAAAAAGATGACTTTATGGGCTCTGTCATTGTTTAATTAGGTTCACAATCTCATTAGACATTAGCAGAGACACCCAGTGAAGGTGATTGTAAAGAGGAGAGTGTGTAACCATGTGGCACACAGCCCTCTCAGCTAAACACCTCAGCAGCCTTTCTACCATAGCAGCCACTAGCCAGAAATATCAGCCACTGCCTCTGGAGAGCACCTGGCTGTTTGGGTTTCATCTCTGTCTGAGATTTGATGGGTGATTCACTCAACTATGAGTGCTGTTCATGAGAGCCTTCAAGGCGTGGGTGTAGGGTGTCATGCAGCTTCTGAGCTTTTAACAGTGGAGCCCAAACTGCACCGGGTGTTGACCCACAGTTATTTATTTTTTTATTTTTTTGAGACAGGGTCTCACTCTGTCACCCAGGCTGGAGTGCAGTGGTGTGATCTCAGCTCACTGCAACCTCCGCCTCCCAGGTTCAAGTGATTCTCCTGCCTCAGCCTCCCGAGTACATCATGACTGGCTAAGTTTTGTATTTTTTAGTAGAGACTGAGTTTCACCATGTTGGCCAGGGTGGTCTCGAACTCTTGGCTTCAGTGATCTGCCCACCTCCGCCTCCCAAAGTACTGGGATTACAGGTATGAGCTACTGCACCGGCCTGGCCCACAGTTATTGATGGTGCACCATGCGCTTCAGTGCATCAGTTGGGTGTCACCATTGGAGTTGCAGAAACATTTATCTGGAGATGTGAACGGAAAAGGGGTTGAGTGTCCGGAGAGCCTTCTGCACGGGAGCAGCTCCAGTCTGAGCCCACACCCCATGGCCAACCACAGAACCCGCCAGGAGCTGTCCTCAGGAACAGTGGGCATCCAGCGGATCCTGCCACATGCCTGGCCCAGAAGCCCCATGATTTTATATCCTCTGTCAAGCAGACAGAGAATTTTCCACAGTTGCTGTTATTTAAAACCAGTGGCTCCTGATTAAAAAATCACGAGCATGCTGTTAGCAGAGCTGAACCCTCGCTTTAAGGAACGAAGGAGTGGACATCTGAACTCCATGCAGGAGGAAGGGGGTTCTCCAGACCCCAGGGGGTTTAGATGCAAGACTGCCCAGCAAAGCCAGATGATGTGTGCCCCACGGCAGGCAGAAGGCAGAGGGTTCTCCGACCCAAGGGGTCCAGATGCCAGATGGCCCAGCAGAGCTAGATGATGTGTGCCTCATGACACGCAGGAGGCAGGGGGTTCCCCAGACCCGAGGAGTTCAGATGCTGGACAGCCCAGCACAGCCAGATGATGTGTGCCTCTCAGGGGAGGCTAAGGACAAACTTCCCTTCCAAGAACAAACTTTCACCAGACTTATTACCTTTAGTTAAAAAGCTAGTATTTTAACTTTTTCTATGTATTGATTTTCTGTCTATCAATAGCTTCATATCAGGACAGTGACCTGAGCAGTACAGAAAATCTATACTTATACAGGAAATTATAGAAATTATAGAATTTCCTGAGAAACAGGAAAATGTATATATTGGCATAAGTGACCACATTAGTCTTCTGCGGCTGCTGTCACAAATGAACACAGGTTTGTTATTTCACAGTCTGCGGGTTAGGAGTCCGACATGGCGTCCATTCAGCGAGAGCTGGGCTCCTTCCGGCAGCTTTGGGGAGATGCCATTCCCTACCTTCCAGCCTCCGGGACCCCCCTGTGGGTCTCTCCCCATCCTTAAGGCCACAGATGGCCCTGCCTTCCCTGTCCCTCCCTCATCCAGTGCCCCTTGGCCTCTCTCTTCTGCCAGCTTCCATGTAAAGGGCCCTTGAGATTACATGGGTTGCACCCAGATGACCCGGGACACCCTCCCTATTTCAAGGTCGGTCGAGTAGCTGCCTCCTCTCCCTGAAGCTTTAATCCCTCACCATGGAGCATCACGCAGTCACAGGGCCCGGGATGGGGATGAGGACTCTGCCTCCCACAGCTGGTATAAATCTTAGATTACTCTGAAATAATCTCCTTTTCATGACCACCATATGAATTAAATTAATCAAATGATGTTTGAAAAGATCACTGTAGTTTTAAATTCCTTTGTGTGCTTATAACATGTTAACATCTGCCAGGCTTTGTAATATTCTTTTATCTTCAACCATTCTCTAAAATGCATTTTCCAGCCTGTATTAGCTCTCTTTTTTTCTCTCCAAACCAGACAACAGCCGTTCTCTGGGTCTCAATTTCCATGTCTCTAAAATGAGATTTTTAGACTACCTGCCAATTTGTCATAAACATCAAGAGAGATAAAATATGGTCTCTGTTGCAAAGAAATTTGCGGTATTTAAGGGGAGATAAGAGATCTCTCCACATGTTGAGAACTTTTGCAAGGTTGCTTATATTTCTATTTGACTCTCTCTTTATGGAAATATCAGTGTCCAAGGGTGTGTGGTTCACATCCAAGAATTCACCTACAAATGTTATAGGACCTGCCCTTTCTAGGAAGGCCTGAGCTGTCACTGGAGTGGGTGTCAGTGCGGGTCAGGGAGTGGGGGGAACGGTGGGGCTGCCACCCTGCTGTGTTGATACATTGCTGCAGCGGCTGCCTGGTTATCTGGTTGTTTGGGAGTTTTGCTGCGTTCATACATTGCTGTGGCAGCTGCGTGTTATCTGGTTGATTGGAAGTTCTGCTGTGTTCATACAGGCTGTCTCTGTGGCTGTGTCCCCAGGCCCCTTGTCTCCAGGGCAGGCTGGTTTCTGTGGCTGTGCCCCACGGGCCCTGTGTCCCCAGGGCAGGCTGGCTCTATGGCTGTGCCCCTACAAGTCCCATGTCCTGGGGCAGGCCGGGCTCTGTGGCTGTGCCCCTGGGGCCCCGTGTCCCCAGGGCAGGCTGGCTCTGTGGCTGTGCCCCCCGGGTCCTTTGTCCTAGGGCAGGCTGGCTCTGTGGCTGTATCCCTGGGCCCTGTGTCCCCTGGGCAGGCTGGCTCTGTCCCCCCAGGTCCCACATCCCGGGGCAGGCTGGGCTCTGTGGCTGTGCCCCCCAAGTCCTATGTCCCCAGGGCAGGCTGGGCTCTGTGGCTGTGCTCCCCGGGTCCTGCGTCCTAGGGCAGGCTGGCTCTGTGGCTATGCCCCCACAGGTCCCACATCCCGGGGCAGGCTGGGCTCTGTGGCTGTGTCCCTGGGTCCTGCATCCTGGAGCAGGCTGGGCTCTGTGGCTGTGCCCCCCCATGTCCCCAGGGCAGGCTGGGCTCTGTGGCTGTGTTCCCGGGGCCCATGTCCTGGAGCAGGCTGGGCTCTGTGGCTGTGCCTCCCTGTGTCCCCAGGGCAGGCTGGCCTCTGTGGTTGTGTCCCCGGGTCCCGGGTCCTGGGGCAGGCTGGTTCTGTGGCTGTGCTCCCCAGGCCCCGTGTGCCCAGGGCAGGCTGGCTCTGTGTCTGTGTCCCCTGGGCCCCACGTCCCCAGGGCAGGCTAGTTTCTAGCTGTGCCCCCGGGGCCTGCAGGCACTGCACAGTGCTATCATTGGCCTGTTGGGGCCGTGGTGCTGTTTGCTTTGGAATATGCCTATCAACAGCCTCTCTTAAAACTGCCTGGAGCTGCCCAGGCTCTGGATGCCCCGATGGAAGGAACCGCAGGCCTGCCTGTGCCTCATTCATGAACCTTTTCTACACTGTTCAGAAGCACAGAGCACACTTACTGGAACAGCGGCCAGGGGTGCGCTTCTGAGCCTGAGAAGCATGTTTGCTGCTGCATCTGATTTCCTTCAGTAAACATGAGATCGCGTGATGGTGAGACGCATTTCCGAGGCAGGAGCGGCGCGTTGCGGGTATTTCCGAGGCAGGAGCTGTGCGTGCGCTGCGACTGTCTCTGAGGAAGGACTGTCTTCGGCTCATCCAGGGTGGATGGCAGAGGAGAAGCCGTCACTCCAAGGCACTGAGAAGATGCTCATGGTGCCACCTCTGGGTACTGCAGAACTTGGCCTTGGACTGATCTGGGGAGAAGGGAAAGAATCAATGATGACTCCAAAATTTTGAGAGTGGAGGACCGAAGAAGAAGAAGGAATTGAAAAGTAAGAAAGGAAAAAACAAAGATGATGAGTTCAGTTTTCCAAACTGCAGATTTCAAATTTGTCTGGGGCGGGGTGGCATTTCCTCCCAGTCATGGAAAGCTGGGGCGCCTGGACTGGTGCGGTGTGTGGGCCATGCCCAGCAGGATAGAGGACAGCGGCTCAATGCTGGTGACCTGCACAGCACGAGGTTTCCTTCCCTTCACGTTTTCAATGAGGAGAGTGGCCCACGCACACCGGGAACTCACCTGCGCACCTTCCTCGCCGCTTTACCACTGAGGGAGGGTTTGGAAGCTGCTTTGACCATCATTAAAACAGCATTTCAATCACAATACGTCAAATATGTAGTAACATGAAGACTGAGAAACTCCAGCGATGTTTCAAAGCAATGCAGTTTAAAAAAAACAGTTCAATCCATTAACTAAAATAAACTTGGGGGAAACAACTCATTTTTGTGCTGGCGAGCAGATGTCCAAGACTGCTTCTGTTTACGGTGAAAATGCAGGCTGCGTCCCGCAGGAAGCCAGCGTGGGGCAGGCTGCTCTTCTCCCAGGGTGGAGAGGCAGCCGCTGACTCCAGCAGGCCTTTAAACCTCCCCTGCAAACACAAGAGTATCATCTCAGGCAGCGCAGCCCCCAAGGTCTCACTGTGTTATCCCAAAGCAGGCGAGTTTCTAAACATCCAGCTGCCACCACAAGGCTCCAGGCATTCAGAGGCTGCCAGCCAGGCCAGCGCACCCCACCTTTTCCTGAGCCGCACGGCAGCCTGGCTGTGGACATGGGAGTTCAGCTTTCTTCCACCACGGGCAGGGACGTGGCTTCAGGAGCCTGCTGGAGGAGTCAAGGGGCCTCCGTGGCCTCATGCACTGGCTCTGGCCTCGGCACTGGGGCATCTCCATTCTCCCGAGGGCAGTTGGAGGCGAATTTCTTCCACAGGAGCACATGCAGGAGAGAGAGAGCTCAGACGTTCTCAGGGCTGGGGTCCACGTGTGCCCTCCTGTGAGAGGGAGGCCATGAGAATCTAGGGGACAGTGTCAAAGTGCTGCTTTCCAACATGTGGTCTGCACCCGTATGCTTTATGTAGATGAGGGATGATGCGGGGACTGGAAACACGAAGTCAGCTCTGCAGCTTTCCAAGGTGTGAACTCCTGGGAGCCAGCACAGACCCCACCTGACCCGCTTTCCAAGTGTGAACACTCGGGAGCCAGCACAGACTCCACCTGACCTGCTTTCCAAGTGTGAACACCCGGGGGCCAGCACAGACCCCACCCAACCTGCTTTCCAAGTGTGAACACCCAGGGGCCAGCACAGACTCCACCTGATCCACTTTCCAAGTGTGAACATCTGGGGGCCAGCACAGACCCCACCTGATCTGCTTTCCAAGTGTGAACACCCCGCAGCGAGCCAGCACAGACCCCACCCAACCCGCTTTCCAAGTGTGAACATCTCTAGGGAGCCAGCACAGACCCCACTCGACCCTCTTTCCAAGGTGTGAATGCCTGGGGAGCCAGTATAGACCCCACCCAACCCCACTGGGCCCAGCGTCCCTGAAAAACGCCATTTCCACTGAGCTAGGAAGGCTGAGAACTGTTTCCGAAGAGACTTGTGATTCGGGTCTTCATTTCTTTCCTAAATGAAATAGAGTGAAATGAAGTTTATTGTTTTTTTTGTTTTTGAGATTTTAACAGTCATAGTAGTTTAAAAAGGTGAAAGAGTATTTTCCTCCTCAGTCTGAAACTGTCTGTTTTAAGTAGTTAGGATTAGTTTGGGGCTGAAACCCTCGCTATTCAGAGTGCTGTTTGCATTTCAGCTGCAGATAATCTCAGTCGCAAGCCCAAGTCTCTGGTCAGAACCTGCATTTTGACAAGATCTGCAGGTGATTTATAGACACAATAAGCTTTGAAATAAAATAGGGGTTTTCTTCTCTCTCATATTTATACCTGAAAATGGTCTACTGAGGCTCAGTATGTGCCCCATGAAGTCAGCAAGCCAGGATTTTTTTTTTTTCATCTTCCAGCTTCATTCTGTGTGTCCTCTACTCATACTCATCTCATGCTGCAGGGTGGCTGCATGTGCTTCGTACATCACACCTGTATTCCAGGTAGGGATGGTTCCCAGAGGGTGCTCAGCACCATGCTAACATCCTGCTGGCTGACACATTGGCACATGGCCATGTCAGCTGCGAGGGCGATGCTTCTGCACATTTTGGTTTCTTACCTTTCATCCTCCCATCCCTGACCTTTTTTTTTTTTTTTTTTTTTTTTTTACCTGGGAGCAGGTGCCTAATAAATCACCTGCACTCAAATCTTTGACTCAGAAACTGTTTCTGGGAGAACCCAAGCCAAGACAGACAGTGAAATCAACACTACCACCAACTTAGTTGCCAGCTGGGTGTAGAGCAGGCTGCTCTCCCAAGACACTTCAGCCTCTGAAGTCTCCTTTCCAGAAGGTCCTGTATCTTTGGGCAGTTGCTTCCGGAGCAGTTGCATCTGGCAGGATAGCTGATGAGCGATAAGGCCTGCAAAGCTCAAGCCACAATTTTAAAGATGAGTCCCTTGACATTCCACAGTGTGGGAAGTTATTGGGGTCCAGCCAGTATGTTCTGGGAGCTGCCTGGTTAAAAATCAATTTGTTATTTTAGTTGGTTGGCTTGTTTCAAAAAAAATTAAATAAGAAATAAGGAAAAACATGCAATGCCTTTGAGGTAGAACAGAAAATCCAGTGAGCCTTCTCTGTGTCTATAAAAATGTGTCTCTCTGTCTATAAAAATCCTCCTCAACTTTGGTGGCACCGTGATTGTTCATGGTTCCTATAGTTAGAAAATACTAGAGCCTTAGTTCTATGCAAGTGTTTCAGACACAATTAGACAAACGTCTCACAGGCCCATTTTGAAGCCTGGCATTGTGTTGGCTGCAGTGAATTCTGGGAGCAGGGCTGGCTGGCAAGGGAAGGAGTTGAGAGTCTTGCTTTGTTTTTCCTGGAGGAGTTTTGGGTTCTGTGGGATAATATGTGCTTGCAGGTACAACAGGGTAGCATTTCTCACGGCAGGTCAGTCCCTGAGCAGACAGGAGCGGGGAACTAGAAACACACATGACAAAAAGACACACTTTCTTAAGAGCACGGGGACCATGACATGTGGCTTTGATGACCGGTGATGGGGCCACACATGAGGAACTTCCATGTGGACAAACCAGTCTCACCATGGAGACATCTGCATTGTATGGGAGCTAATGGCACTGGATAAAAGGAAGAGCCTCGTGCTAGAGAAACCACCCATCTCCCCACATTCTCAGGTTTCTGGAGAGCAGCTGAAAGCCATCTGGGTGGAGGTTAAGAGCTCCAACCGTGTCGCTTTGACATATCGGGCAAGTTGCTTCAGCTCTCTAACACTATTTCCTCACATATCGTGTGAGGCCAAAAATACCCATTCCCTAAAGTTGTGAGGATTCAAAACAGTAATGAAAAGTGAGTAGCCAGTGCCTAGTACACAGTCAAGTACCTGATGCTTTTTAGTGGAAGGTAAGTAGCAAGGATGTGGGAACCAGCCCCACACCCCACCCATAGGTGCCCCGAGTTTGCTGGTGACAAAGGAATGAGAAAGAGATTATGCATGCAAAGAGTGGGACCGGGGCCGTGACTTATTACCCTGGAGGCAGTGAAGGCCCTGAGCTTAGGTTCACCACAGTATTTATTGCTTACAATCACTTTGATCTATAGGGTAGAGGTAGAGTGATGGTGGGATGAATCAGTGAGCCAGAACTGAATCAGGGAGCTGGAACTGGTGTGTCATTCTAAGGATTGATAACAGTGGTGGTTTGGGAGTTTCACAAAACAAGAACATGTGGTTATCTTTAGCCTATTATCTATGTGCACCTGGTGGAATTTGGGCCTTACAAGGAGCCTACAAGTCTGCTTGTCTTAGTGCTATGAAGGGGTTTTACGTCCTTGAGCACAATGTTTATGATAACAGAGCCTAGCTCACCCTGCACTGGAACATGAGGCATGGAGAAGTTTGCCTCCCCAGAGGCCTCCCGCAGTTTGCCCTGGTTTGTTGTTCCCAGTTTATATGTTACTCATAACCAATTTATGTAGGCACTCTGTAAGTCCTTTTCCTTTGCTGCTTCTCTCAACACAAGAAAGCATGAAATTTATTTCCATTCACTCTGACTACCTGCCACAAAACCATCTACACACAGAGTGCCATGAATGACTGAATAACAGGTGCATGAAAAACTTAGAAGACAAATGAGACAGAGCTGGGTTATAGAAGGCTTAAAAAGTTTATGTATTTACTTTTAATGGACTCATTGTAATTGTATATGTTTATGGGGTAAGATTTGTTGTTTCCATACATATCTGCATTGTGTAATGATGCAGTCAGGGTACTGTGTGTGCCCATTGCCTCAAGCATGGATCATTATGAGTATCATCATGTATCATGCATGTACCATCATGTATGTGCCATCATGCCTGCATCACCATGCACATATCATCATGATCACCTCATGCATGTCTCATCATGCATCATTATGCATCATCATGCATGTATCATGTATCACACATGTACCACCATGTGGTATGCATGTATCATGTATCACCTCATGCACATATCATGTATTTATCAGCATCATGCATCATCATGCAGGTTTCACCATGAATCATGCATGTATCATCATGCATCGCCCATGCGTGTATCATTTCTTTGTGGTGAGAACACTCAGAAGCCTCTCTTCTATCTTGTCATATACACTATTTTATTATTAACCAAAGTCAGCCTACAATCTCTCCCATCCTCTGTCCCCATCCTCCCTTCCCAAGCTTCCATAACCACTGTTTACTCTCTGCTCCTAGGAGATCAACTTAAAAATTTTTTCTTTTTTTTTTTTAGATATCACATGCAAGCGAGATCACCCAGTATTTGTCTTTCTGTACCTGGCTTATTTCACTTAATATGATGTCCTCCAAGTTCATCCATATTGTCACAAATGCCAGAATTTCATTCTTTATGGGAGAATAGTATTCCACTGTTTATCTACACCACATTTTCTTCATTCATTCATCAGTTGTTGGGCACCAAGAGCGAGTCCATTCCTTGGCGATCGTGAACCACGCCATGATAAGTGTGGGATGCCGATGTCCCTACAGCCCAAGGATTTCCTGTCGTCTGGGTCTATGCTCAGCAGTAGGTTGCTGAATCCCATGGTAGTTCTATTTGTGGTTTTTTGAGGAACCTCTCTGCCGTTTTTCTGAGTGGCTATACAGAACTGTAGAATTTTAGGACTGTGAGAGATAAGCCCTCCAGGACATGTGCCATTTGCAGAAGGGGAAACTGGAACCCAGGAAGGTCAGGTGCCTTGACCAAGGCAGGCACAGTGAGAAAGAGGCAGCATTAGGGCTGCACCATGTCCTCACCAGCCTCTTTTGTGAAGATTGGATGCTAAAGTCATATAGGAAGCACTCTGCATTATGTAGTAGGTGCTGTGTGCCATACATTAAGATTTGGTTATAAATAGCAGGCACTGCATAGCAGGCACTGTGTCTTGTGTATCAGTATGATGCACTGGGTCCTGTCATCTGAGAGCTGGGACCTGGCAGCTTCAAAGAACTTACAAGGTCCACAGGAAGGAATCTGGGACAGCGCAGGGAGCGTCACTCAAAGAACTGGCCTGGAAACAGAAGCCCCACAGCTCACCGGGGGGAAGTGGGGGAAGGATGGGGGTGAGGAGGGAGAGAACCAGGGGGAGCAGGGGGAGGACGGGGGAGCAGGGGGAGGATGGGGGTGCAGGAAGAGCACTGGGGGTGGGCAGGAGAGCAGGGTGTGAGGACCTTGCTGGCTGAGAAGACAGCGGGGATGATGGGCCCTGGGAGAGGGGAGGAGGGGAGGCAAGCCACTGGCCACCTTGGCTTTAGCCAGGAGTCCCATTGTGGAAGCTCAGAGGGTCCTAAGTTTGTGGAGATTCTGTAGCCGCGGTGGGAAGCCGAGCTCCGTGCTGGATGCGCAGAATGAGGGGGCTCTTGGAGGCCTGCATTCCCCTCCCCAGGGGCCATGGGACAGTGGCTGCTCATCTCACAGATATTTATTAGGTTTTCACCACGTGCCAGAACTTTGCCCATGCCACACATTTCATGTAACCTGTAGGTGTAGAGGCCTCATTTTCAGACAAAGATGAACTAAGATCAGAAAGTGTCTTGTTGGAGGTCTCAGCTGGAGCCGCATGATCAAGCTCAGGCTTGGGCTGGTGTGGGGCTGGCTTCCCTCTGTGTGACGCACGGCTCCCGTGTCACCTTTCCCTGACCATCAGGAGCTCTCAAACGCCAAGGATGGGGTGGCTGCCTGGACAGTTCAGACCCAAGGAAGGGCACCCAGCCTCTTCCCTGAGAGACTCCAAGCTGACTGCTCTCTTCCTGGCCAGCAGCTCATGGCCATCGGTGGCTTCCTTGAGCTGGGACTTGGCTGAAACCCCTGGGACTGGCTCTTCAGCCACCTGATCGCAGGGTCGAGGAACTCACTGGGCCACCACTTAGGAGGCTCTGTGCTGGCCGCAATGCCGGGGAACCCTCTGTCTGAAGCTTCATCCCAGGGAGGAGCCTGGGGAGGTGACGTCCTGGCAGGCCTCTCCAGCAAACCCCAGAATCAGAAGTGGCCACACCAGGTCCAGCGCCCACAGTGGCCATGGGAGCTGTTTCCAGGGGCAGCTCTGGGGGTTATTTCCACTGTAATTGTCCTTCCAAGTGAAAGGGGCTTAAAAAGACCCCTGAGTAGGAGAGAGTATCTTCCAAGAAAATTCCCTTCATCTTAAAGGAAATGAAGCATCAGCACAAGCGTCTTTATCATTGTATCACATTAGGATTTTAGGCTCCGTCACTCCTGTGACTTATGCAACTGGCATCAGTATTTTGAAAATAATGATTTTTCCTAATTATAAATGTAAAATGTATTCATTATAGAAATGTCATCCACAAGCCTCTCACTCAGAGAGAGCCACTGATAACTGTTTCTTTCCATGGAGTACATTCCACTGCCCCCTGCTTCTCCACCGCTCCGTGTGCCCTATGCTTTCCTCCATCATGAACCGCTCCGACAGAACGTGAGACAGAATTCCATCTCAGACATGCACCGTGATCACCTTCCTCTCACTCCTCAGTGCCTGCATATCACCGAGCACCTCATCTGTGCTGTGTGTTTCTCTTTAGGGTCACAGAAGAATTGCTCTGTAATCTCTCTGGGCATGAGATTTCTCCTGAGTTTTATTGGTTTTTCTGTTTTCTTAAGATAGGAATTTCTCTAGCAGTCATTGGAATATTGAAAACACAACTAAGTCTCACTTCGTACACTAGAAAACATCGTAATAGAAGGTTTCTATCTGCCATTATAGGAAACCAAATGTTGTCTTAAATGCATTCACATACCCTAAGTACAACGTATGCAACTGCTGAGGAAAATTCCTTCTGAGAAAAATTCACCCCCTTATTAAACCAGTGAAGAAGTTGCATTAAATTAGGTTTAGTTCCAAAACTTTGTGCTTTTAGGTATTTGGTCCGTTAGGATTTCCTGGCGGGGTACATGCACCTAACTCTCTTGACAGCGGGGCTCCGGTTCCCTGGCCTAGGCCACACGTGTGTCTTCAGGCAGGTCCATCCTCCATAAGTGTCTGATGGCCACAGTGAGGTGGATGTGTTGATAAGAATCTAATGTCATAGACACCTTACCTCATTACGATGAACCAGGAAGGGCACAACTGATATTCTCAGGGGTTTTTTTTTTTATCCCTTAAGAAGAAAAGATAATTTAAAAAATCTTTTCTCCCAAGAAGCATATGATAGAATCTGATCATATAGACCAAGGGTATGACCACTGACTTGAAAATTACAGATTGAATCCCTGAGATAAATATCTCCCTGCTTTCAGGTAAGTCACTGTCTGCAAGTAAGATAATCATGTATAAAATTACATCGAATTGTGTTCTGGTGTGTTTTGTTTCCTTTGAAACAAGGGCTTCTCCTTAATCCACACCACTATCAATGAAGAGTCATTGACACAATATTAGCTAATCATAACAACCATTTTTTATTAGTGACTATTACATACCAGACATTTTACACACTTTATTTCCAGTCTCCCAAACACTCTGTGTGAGAGCTGCTCTATTTTTTCTTTTGAGGAGTTTCTTGTTGCCCAGGCTGGAGTGCAATGGCACCATCTTGGCTTACTGCAACCTCTGCCTCTCAGGTTCAAGTGATTCTCCTGACTCAGCCTCCCAAGTAGCTGGGATTGCAGGTGCCGCCACACCCAGCTAATTTTGTATTTTTAGTGGAGATGGGGTTTCACCATGTTGATCAGGCTTTTCTCGAACTCATGACCTCAGGTGATATACCCACCTCGGCCTCCCAAAGTACTGGGATTACAGGCGTGAGCCACCGCGCCTGGCCTGAACTGCTGCTATTCTCGTGTGATAGACAGGAAAGTGCATTAGCAGCATCGACCGGCTGGTGGTGGGGCCAGGCTGCGGATCCAGGTCAGCTTTTCTCTGCGAGGGCGTAAGAATCCCACCAGCAGCACCTCCCAGAGGAAGATTGCACGCACTGTCCAGGCGCTAATGAGTGCTTTCAGGTGCAGCTTGCTGTGCTCTGTCTCCCTATGGCCAAATTAAGCATTCAGTTTTAGTTAAACTAATGAGAGGTGTCACTGGATGTGGTAGGAAAGTGAGGCAGGTTCTGACACCTAGTGGGCCTACATGTTTTCATCTGCAGCGTGGCTGACATGCGCCGCCATGGCAGGACCAGGTGAGTGAGGTTCTCACTGGTTCTCGCCAGCACAGGGCTGGCTCGCAGGGTCCCAGCGGGGTGGAAGTGGGCACAGGTGGCCTTGGCGTGTCCTCAGCCTCCCCTGGGCTGCAGGCTGCAGGCTGGGCTGTGCCTGTATCTGGGAAGCTGACACAGGACTCCCTGCTGTGACTTCCTTTGATGCCCGTAGCAGCCCTGGGGGGCGGCTGGAGCTAAAGTTTGTGTTGCAGGAGGAACTGATGCGTCTCCCTTTCCTTTTGGCTTTGTAGTGCTTTCCTCATTCATTTAATAGCCCAAAAATAGAACTTGAGGGCTTACTTTTTGGTAGACAAATCACATCTCCTGGCTTGGAAGGGCCAGGGCAGCAGGGGAAACAAAGTTGTGCAAATTTGAGGCTGAGTGACCCACGGTGGGGCGCAGGTGGGGGTGGCCCCTGGATGCATCTGGGCAGCCCTTGGTACCTGGCGAGGGTCCCCGGGGCCACCCCATGCCATTCCTGCCTTCACCACCACAACCCCACAGCCTGCTGCACTCCCAGCACAACCTTGGGAGGCCGAGTGGGTGCCTGAGTGGGAAGAGGGGGCTCTTAGACCATCTGCATCCCACTGCGTCTCCGGTGTTTCTGTGGGGGAGTCATATTTTCTTGTGTTAGCTAGACAACTGCTGTTTCATCGTCTGCTACGGCAGCCAAAATGGTTTCCCAAATAGAGGCAGAGAGCACTTGGCTAAATGTGCTTTGCTGAGGAATTCCTGTCCCTCCTACATCCCCAATCTCTGAAGACACCTGGAATTGAGCTGAGGCCCTGGAGCCAGCCCTTGGCTGGTCAGGGTGGGTTGTACGCAGCCACACCCCTGTCCTTGGGCTCTGAACTGCGTGAGGACAGTTCACACCAGCAATGCTGAGATTAGCTCCGGGTGTCCAAGTGCACATGTTATTTTGGGGGATTCTATCCACTGAAATTTGTTGGCTTGAAAAGAAGCCATGGTCTTCACTGTCTTTTATTTAATGATACATAATGCCCACGAGAACCAGGCAGCTTCCTGCAGCTCCAAAAGAGAACAGTAGAGTTCGGATCCTCTGTTTCATCCTGAGCCGGCAGCAAGGGGCTCCTGGAGGGGTGGGTTTCATGCCCGCACTCCTCCCCCAGCGACCAAGCTCACCCCTTCCTCAAAAGTGCAGGGACCCTGAGGTCTCTTGCCTCACAACGCGTCTAGGTGGCAGGCACCACTGGGGCTGCCATCATCCACAGACCAACTAGAGAACTTGAGGGAGTCTAATGATTTTCTGAAATGACAGCCAGAAAGTGGCAGGGCTATTTAATTCCAAAGCCCTCTCCCCTCACTCCACACTGAGCTGGCTGCATGTGGGGTTGAAGGTTCCCAGAGACAGGGAGGAGGCACCAGCATCTTCACTTGGAAAAAAATCTCGTGCTCAGCATTAAAGTCTCAGCACGGGAAGCTACCAGCACAGTGAGGTGGCGTGTCGCCTTGTGCAGTCCTTGTGGTTTGGGGGACACAGTTCAGGGCATCTCCAAAAAAAAATAGCAGGGCCAGGGCTGATGGAGGTTGGGTCAGGAGGGCCCTGGAGGGTTGGACAAGCACACGTGAGTAGTGATTAAGTCACCCTCAGAAAGCCGTGAGAAGGGCTCAGGGGCACTGATGAAAGGCCCAGCTCCTGGGCATTGCTAGCACATGGAGTGCTGAATGGGCAGGAGAGGCCTGAAGAGCAAAGAGCACTCAGAGCCTGGAGCGCCACTGGCCCAGGGTATGTCCAGGAGGCTGGCATGGAGGGGGCTGGGACCTGTGTCTGGTCACACAGCTCCTGCCCCTGCTCCCTTCTGAGTCTCTCATTTGCTAAATCCAGCACATGCACACACACATGCATGTGCAACACACACAGCACAAACACACGTACATGCACACCACACAGTGCACATGCATACATGCACACACATAGTGCAAGACACATCCATGTGCACAAAGCACACACATGCACGTGTTCAGGAATATGTGCACACACACAGCACATGTACATGAGTGCAAAGCACACACATGCACACTCAAGTGTACACACTCCCCACAGAGCTCTGACTGGGAATGCAGTGTTGGAAGGAGGCTCCTCGTGGGCACAGAGACAGGACGTAACATCCCACACTAGCCCAGGACACCATCAGTCCTCTACTCCTGGCTATTGCCCTTGGAAGTGCAGTGCCCCTGCCCTGTGGGGTCCCTCACGCCCTCCTCCTCCCCTCTGAGACCCACCAGCCCACCCTCACATCCCTGGGGTCTCTTCCCTCTTCTCTTGGAGCCATGTGCTGCCCCCGGCCCAGACATCCATGTCCATGCTGCCCACTGCCCACCAGTGGTGAGAGCTTGCTGGGGTCTTCCCTTTGCAAAAAAGAAGAGAAGGGATAAAAACTTATTTTTCTTTCTCAGGGACAATAATAATGGTCTACGGAGGGGCTACGTTCTCAGGGCAGGGCTGGGTGGTCATGGTCTATGGAGGGGCAGTGTCCTCAGGACAGAGCTGTGTGCTCGTGGTCCATGGAGGGGCCATGTTCTCAGGACAGCTGTGTGCCTGTGGTCTATGGAAGGGTCATGTTCTCAGGACACAGCTGTGTGCTAGTGGTCTATGGAAGGGCCATGTTCTCAGGACAGAGCTCTGTGTTCGTGGTCTATGGAGGGGCCATGTTCTCAGGACAGCTGTGTGCCCGTGGTCCTCTTCCCACTACTCCATACTCCAGTCCCCTGATTCCACAAGCATCCTGTTCCCATCACTCCATACCAAGCCCACTTGTTGACAGAGCCAGATTATCCATGTGTGAAGATTCATGAAGTTGTTTCCTTTGGTGCGTGAGGCAAATTCTCCTGTGATCCTGAGCTCTGAGTAGTTGGAACACCTTTCTACGCTGAGGTTCTCAGCGACCTCAGTTTTGGGTTTCGTGAAGCAACATGTCAGCCTGACAGGCAGCGGATGGAGTCATCTGTGTTTGTGTTCATTATCATCCTTGGTCTCCTCCCACTTCATCTCTGCTGATTTAAGGTTTTCTTTTGGGAAAGCTGGCCCTTTAAGGGCAGCGGCTTTCTGAAACCCGCAGGGAGAGTACATTTCTGTCATCAAGTGAAACCCAACTCACAGAGCCTGACTTAATAGCGTCAAAGCGGATGCAGGTGTGTCGATCACAGAGCAGAAGGACCGCTGCTGTGGCCACTTTGTCCTTCAACCCTCTGCCCACCTGTCAGATTTTGAGAATCAGAGTGGACTGTGGTTAATTTCTTTGGGAACATGCACTTAGCTGAATCCTCTTACTAAGACGATCTGTCATAAACTTCAGGTTTCATGCTTAAAGAAAAATGACATAGGCGATGAGGCCATCTGGGGTGAAGGCAGGTGAGGCCAGGCTTAAAGACAGATTGGGCAAATGTGTGAAGCCGCCATGTTTGGAGGGGTTACCAAGAAGCAGACCCCCCACTGCCAAGGAGGAGTGCCTTTTCAGGCAGGAAGGGCTCCTCTGTGAGTGACAATGAGGACCAACCCCAGGAGGCACTTCTGGGGCCCACGAAGAGATAAGGCTGGAGATCTTTCTGCCTTTGGGCCATTAATCCATCCCTCCTGACATTCGATTCTCCATGATCAGTGATCCTGGCTGGGGACTGCTGCCCCACCTCGCAACTCGGATGCCTTTGAGGTTCGTCTTGAACCCACTTTACGCCTGCAGGTTCCTTCATTCCCTGCCCACAACCTGACTCCTCATTTTACTCTCTATGGGGTAATTTATCATAAGGCTCAAGAAATGAGATGCTCTTTAGGGCACGGACACCCCACCCGGAGGAATGTCCCCACCCGCGGATGAATGGGAGGCATCGGAATCTCCTGGGATGTTTTCAGAGCCCCCTACCTCCACCTCTGCCCCACCTGAGACCTCTCGCACTGCCCCTGGAGTGGAAAATCACTGCGGTTAAAAGTGCAGGCAGCCACAGCTTGTCTGGAGGGAGGTGTGGTGGGACAGAACAACATCTGCAGACACGATGTCTTATCCAGGCCCCTCTGGCTGCAGTGCTGGGGCCCCGTGCTCAACACGGCTGTAATGCCAGCTTATTTCCTGGGTGACAGTGAGAAATCAAAGTCCCTTCAGCCAGCACAGGCCTGCCGTGCCCATCATTAGGTCCCTGGAAAGCAGCAAAATGTGTCACAGGGAAAACACTCTACTGGGGCGCTCAGTCCGGCAGACTTATGTGGAGCTGCGGTGTGACCCTGAGATGTTTAAGAGTCCCTTACACCCCAGTTCCCACCTGGCTTAGTATTCCCCTACCAGTCGCATCCATGCCCCATGTGTGACGGCAAATCTGGGAAAGGACTCAGCATCTCACATTTCATGACCCTTAAGCTCCTCAAGCCTCCATCAGTAGCCCTGGGAAGTAGAAGGCTAAGGCTGCGTTCACACACCGGTGAGAAAACCGAGCCACAAAGTAATGCACGCAGTGATTAATTCATTTTATGCATTAATGTGAGGCGAGTTCAAGGCTCAATGGGAGGTCTTTTCACTTACAGCCCTGTGCTATTATAATGAGTTCATTTAGATTAAATCTGTAAGGTAATGTCGTGTCTTGTAACTGCTACTCAGTCAGAAGCCACTAATTGCTGTAACTATTAAAAAAGGAAAAGGTTCTAGAACTGAGTATGTCCCTTCTTTGGAGTGGGTGGACACATTATATAGTCTTGAGACCCCCAGAACTTCGCTTGATGAAAAAGACCCAACAACCCAGGAAAGAACAATTTTACCTAATATTTTTATTCACTTAACAGAAACATTCACTTATCAGATATCACTGAAGTGCAATTTACAGAACTTAGAGAATAATTAACATATGTAAATTCATATTTTAAGGTTTTGGATTTTTTTTACAAATATTACAAATGTACATCCATTGATACAATATTGCCATTCAATCATGCTTTTTATGTACATACCTTCAATTAGAATTACTATGTATTAAGTTCATTTTGCTTACAAAATGCTGAAAACTAATGGGGCACGCTGGGAGAGATTTTTTTAACGATGCATAAACTGCAGAATGATAGAAATCTAGGACCTGTGTGAAAAGAGGCACTGGGACCCAGGTGATCTCATCTTCATGTTTAGGGGATACTCATCCCTCCCATCTCGTCTTTAGGATGATGAGCTGGGAAATAAGGTGTTTCTCTCACCAGGGTTTATCTGTCTATGGTTCCCTGCAGGGGTGATACTGTTTGGTGTGAACCTCTAGAGGCCAGCGCGGTGGCTCACTCCTATAATCCCAGCTCTCTGGGAAGCTGAGGTGGGTGGATCACTTGAGATCAGGAGTTTGAGACCAGCCTGGGCAACATGGTGAGACCCTGTCTCTACCAAAAATACAAAAATTAGCCAGTCTCATAACCCGGTCTCAAAAAAGTAAATAGCTCTCTAGAGATGTGGCCACCAGTGTTCCTTCTGGTGGGAGGTCAGACTGTGTGGACACATCCAGGAGAGTCCCAAAACGACCGCAGCGACGCCCTGTGCACAAGGCGCGAGGAACCCAGTGGGGCTCCCCCAGCCCCAAGCATGAACCTGCTGCTGGATCCCTGGGGGAATGGTGCATAGGATGACCTCCTCCTGGGGGGCCACAGCAGCAGAACAAAGGAGCTGGGAGTTTCGGGACAGGGATGAACAAGACAGCAAGAAAGGGAAGAGGTGGGGAGGAAGGCAGGAGGCGAGAAGGGAAGTAAAGGGGGTGCCGAGGGCAGAGCGAACAGGGTGGTGCCGGCCGC
Source organism: Cacajao melanocephalus (assembly GCA_963573385.1). Classification (NCBI taxonomy): domain Eukaryota; kingdom Metazoa; phylum Chordata; class Mammalia; order Primates; family Pitheciidae; genus Cacajao; species Cacajao melanocephalus. The sequence goes on from CAUYLG010074969.1 coordinate 39,031, forward strand.
CTCTTTCTGCCGGCGGCATGAGAAGGGAGCTTGCTGTGTCCTCACCCCATCTCTGGTCCCTGCCCCTGTCACCTCTGCTCCTTGCCTCCTCACCTCCCCACCATCCTTCCTTCACTTTACCAGATTCAGAATTTGTGGGAGAAGTTTGACAGGTGCCACCAGCAGCCAGTGTTTCCAGAAACAGCCCTGCACCTGTGGTGGCGAGGGACCCGGGTGGCAGTGAGGGACCCAGGCGGTGGCAAGGCCCACACCGTGTCCTCTGGCCGCCCGCCTAGCTCCACACAGTGGTGAGTCTGCCCGAGACCCTAAGACACCAGCGAGGCAGGGCGGGGGGCAGTCTGTCCCTGCCAAGAGCTGCCTGGGAGTGCTACGGCCTCCCCTGCAACACAGAGCTTCTAAATTTCCACCTCCAACCGTGAGCTCTGCAAAAATCCCAGGTGAGGACAGGCTTTGGAGTGTGTGGGATGGTGGCTCCCTGATGGGGATTAGGGACTCTGCAGGCTCCCTGAGGGCCGCGGGAAGGGCATGACGAGAGGCGGCCCGGTGATCCAACGGCAGTACAGAAAAAGGAAGGCTCTCACTCCCTTTTGGTCTCCATCAGAAAGTGAGACTAACTGTATGTTGGGCCAATTTGTCAGATTATTTTATTAGAATGGCTTCTTAAAAAATGGGCATAGACGTTTCCCTAAGTTAAAAATGTCTACTTTATGTACGCCTCAAATGTCTTTGTTTTAAAGATACTATAGACACCTCTTAAAATTTATCATCTAAAAATAGGATTTCATCAAAATACTCTAAACTATTCTGGGCATTGCTATCCTATGTATTTACGGTTTATGGCTCTCCAGACGTAGTCAACACGGTACCAAATAAAAGCATGTAACTTTATGGATAAGAAAAGCTTCCTGTGAAAACAAAATTAGGTGGAAAAATAGGAGCTGTTTGTTTGAAAAGGAACCCAGCTTGACATTTCTGAGGAACAGGACTCATGACAAAGTCAGCACGATGTGATAGCTATGTACAGTTGTAAAGAGAATTGCAGGAACGGAAGGGAAACCATAGCTGTCGACCCGCAAATCCTTTCCTTGGCAAAGATGAAACCCACAGAAACCCTCACTCTGTCCCCTGACATCACCCATGGCTGCAGAACCCGGGCTGGAGGTGGACGGCGGAGGCTGCCGGGCCGTGTGGCCGTTCCCTGTGCTCCGTCCTGCAAAAAGGCTGGAAACCACCAGACACTGACTTGCTGACTACAAGCCAGGCAGGAAACTACATTGTTGATCTTCCCGATGGGAAAGCAGTGTGTATTTTGGAGGCAGATAAAGGTGGCGTTGGTTTTATGAAGACTTTCGTAGGGGCCTAAGCAGGCGTGAACACAGACCACAGAAAATCTGTAGCAAGAGGCAGGGAAGCTAGGGCAGAGATTTCGAGGTGGGCTCTGAGGGGCGGGCCCTGACTTCTTCATCCTCCCTTGTGCTGTGCCCAGCATGTTTTCAGGGTGACAGAAAGTGGCCAGTCCCCTACTCATGTCTTGCCCCTCACTTGGAGAGGGGCACGTGGCCACTCCCAAGACTAAGTTAGCGGTGGAAGTGCAGGGCAGACCTGGCATGAAAGTGAAAGTGGTGCTGGGATGTTCCGACTGGCCCGAGGGCGAAATCCTCAGGCTTCACCAGCAGCCCTCTATCTCTGCAGAGGTGACCGGCTCTTCCAGGAACACCTGGGCTGTGGGACTCCTGGGACCTGGCCCCTCCTGGCTGGATCAGGCCCTGCCAGTTGGAAGCAGCCTGCATGTGGCGTGATCTGGCGCGGCGTGCAGTCCTAATTTGGCCCCCCATGTGCTTCGTGGAAGGGAAGTGCCATGTCTTCCACCCTCCCTGCTTGACGCCTCTGTTTCCCACCGGCTGCTGACCTCCTTGCATGTGAGTCACCCCTGCCTGCCTCGGCTGCCTTCTCCTTTCACTGCCCAGGGCTTGGGAACCCCCTCTCCTTACGTGGGGTCCCTTCTGCAGCCCACATGCCCTCTGACAGACCCCTCTGGGGAAAAGCTCCAGCACCTCAAACTCACTTCTGGCTCACTCTTCTCTCACTATCAACCTTCTCTGAAGAGCTTTAATCTCTCCCTCCACGGAGTCTCCTGTGGATTTAATCAACAAATCCATACACTTGTTCTAATGGGTAGTGTGGAATTAATGTGTGGCTTTCTGCAGAAGTGGATGTAGATATTTCAGTCAAGTCTGAGTTGTTTCTGGAAGGTCAGTGCCTGAGACAATTTGCATCCCAACCCCACTGCTGCCGGCCACTGGGTAGGCGAGTGTTTTCCAAGTCTGGCGAATCAGACCCTGCGTCTTGGCCGCTTACAATACAGGTTGCTCACTGCAGAACCAGTGTGATTTGGAGCCCCCTGGGAGAAAGAATCATACGCTTCTCTAGCCAACATCTCAGAGCAAAGCCGGGAGCTGGCCGTGCCCCACACGTTCCGGGAGCGCCTGCATCTATGGCTGCGAACGCCTGAGCCACCCGTCGACTCTTCACACTCTCAGTTCTCCAAGCTTCCTCCTAGCGATGTAAAGCTACCAGAAATTAATTGAAACTGGCCATTTGAGCTTAGCTTTTGCACTGAATTAAGATTTCATTTACTTTTGTAAAAGATTAATATGAGTTCTTATTTGCAAAAACGTTCTCCTATCTTTTGAAACTTTCACTTGGAGCAGTTGTCTACTCCAGTGCCCATTTTCTTTTCCAAAAGAACTTGTGAGACAAATTTGGCCGTATTTTAAATCCCAGGAAAAGTTTCTATTTCCATACTAATATCTCTAATTCTTATTATCTTGTAACAAATAGCTACAACTCAGTTTGTTCCATTTCTGCTTTCTCACTATGATAACTGTAATTGATAGTACTTGGGTATGTACAGCACGATGTTATTTCTGCACTTTCTGGGGGTGGTCAGCCGGGATTCTTTCTGGGAAGGCCACACCCCGGAGGCGGACACTACCATGCTTTGCCGACTAGCATCACCACAATGAACTTCAGAGATGGATTTTTTTTTTTTAATTGGAGAAATGATAGACTGGCTACATAGCAGGATGAATGTTAGAAATGTGTTCTCAGTGGTGAGATTACAGCAACTGAGGCATATAGATTGCCTAAAGATACTTGGAAAAGAGCCGGACTCCTGTATGAATACAGCGCCTCAACTCTCAGTGATGACGCTGTGGGCTAAAGCCCCAGTGTCCCGTTTCCACTGTGAGCTGAAGGTTCTCTGGGGTTGGATGCCTGCTTTTAGGGTGACAGAACCCTGCCTCTTACATTTTTTGACAGCTGAACTTTTGGGGGGTCTTGTCCTGCAAGGTGCTGATTGGAGAATCTGAAAGAGCAGAGCTGTAGCCTGTCAAGCTGAAGGTAAAGGTTGTTTTGAATTTTATTTTGTGCTTGCTTTCTAATAAAAATGTAGTTAACAAGTATCTTTATTACCTGGTAGGGAGATTATAGGGTGGTAGCTAACCCTCACACAGCTGAGCCTCAGTGGTGCTCAGTATCTGCCAAAATAAACCAAACGCTGTGACGGGCTGAAAAGGCATGCGCGGCTCTGCAGGGCGCAGTGGGTAGGTGCTTAGAGGGCTCCCCACATCACAGGTCTTCACTCTGGCTTGTGAGCGCTTTGGGAACTGTTCCGTCTCTTTGCGGGAACGGCTTTCATTTCTCGGGTTCTATTCTAGGTGTTCTTTAATGGTGTGCATCTTAAATCTTTTTTGAAAGGAGGTGGAGTAAAATAAAAGAAATGAATAATGAAAATAATCGAGGATTCTTATTGGTTTCTCTGGGGCTGGGTGGGCATGGCTTTTCTCTCCGTTTGTGGCTTATCTTCATGTGCCCCATAAACCTGCGCTAGTGAGACCTGAACATGGCCAAGAGGCGCACACAGGGGTGGGGTGCAGGGACGGGCTGAGGCTCACTCCCGCCTGACAACACGCTGGCGCCTCCTTCCAGGGCTGCAGCTGAGCCCCCTTCGCCTGAATGGAGCCCCTCCCTCGGATGCCACAAGAGAGCTGGCGCCGACTCCACAGTGCGTGTGTCCCTGGGTGTAGGGAAAGGGTCTGGGGCCAGCTATCTGGGAAGAGGCGTGTTCTGAATTCCAGTCTCATTGCTCCTCCACACATTGCACACTCGTGTGTTTCTGGAACACCAAAGAAAAACGAATGCAGGGAACTGACCGACCTGCCACGTCGCCCCACAGACACGGCCCGTCCCTCCAGCATCTGGCTCAGCTCCAGCGGCCAGGAGCCCACAGCCTAGAGAGTCAGTAGAAACTGATGCTGCTCCGGAGGCTTCTGCACCCAGGTGCCCAGGCCGGCCTTCTGAAAGGCCTGGAACAGCTGCTGTTTCACCGCCTGGTAGGTGTGCGCCCCCAGCTTGGCCTCACAGTACATGGACGGCGTGTCTCCGGGGCTGGGTGTCCGTGTGCTTAGCTGCAGGCAAGGAGAAGAGCCAGTCAGACACCAGCAGAGAAGGAGCTTCCGCCAGGTGGGTTTTATGAGCCAGACATCAGCTCATGACCTCAACCTTTTGCTTTTCTTTCTCCCAACATGACAGAGGGCAACTGTTACCAGGCCCTCCGGCCATCCCACAGAAACCCAGTCATCAGGGAAACCCACTTCATCCAAGGTGTAAGTGACCAGTGAACAGATAAGCTTGATTGCTATTAAAAATATAAACACTGTACAGGGGCCACAAGTGGGGTGGGGGCGGATGGGGACGTGGGAGCTGAAACAGCGTCACAGCAGGCAGGGAGCAGGTGGGCCAGAGTCCTGCTGGCAGCGAGCAGGAGGGCCATGTGGCCAGGTCACTTCCTCTTTAGGTGTCTGAGGGGTGCTAGGCAAAGCTTTGCAGCAACACAAGACAGGGAACAAAGGCAGTTTGGATCTCCCCACCGCGGGTGGGAGCCCAGGAGATAGGAGGATGGGGCGGGGGGAGCTTGGAATCCCACCTCGGGTCTTCCTGGGAGGCACTTGCCAGGGGTAGGGGGTGTCACCTCCAGCATATGCAAGAGGAGAGGGCCCTGTTGCTCATCAAGACAGCACTGATGCCTGCCTGACCTTCCAAGTCTCCAGGAGAGGGGGACTCGGGAAGTGCCCTTGAGCGGATGGGACAGAGGCTGAGAGCTGAGGAAGATGGAAGTCTCGGCTGAGCTCAGAGCTAATATGTGCAATTTTTAGTGTCCCTTAAGTTGCCAAAATGTTTATTTTAGGTGTCAGTATGTCTATCCTGCTCTAGCAGTTGACAAATCAACAACACGATTATTCCTGCTTGGAGTCATTGCTTGGATTAAAAGTATGGGAAAATGAGCAAGATATTTTTTATTTGTTGGCTGTTTTTTCTGTTATTTGTTCTTTTTGGCTACAGTCTGCTATGCTTTGGAAACACATACAAATATGTATTTTGATTTGAAATCCAGAAATGTCACTGTTACCCCTACTTGTGAAGGAGAAAGTTTGCTCCTGATCCTTGATGTTGTGGAAATGCATGGGCTTTGGGGTTGGGGAGAAATTCTAATTCTCAAATTCATTACCTGTGAAATTCTGGGGAAATTACCTAATTTTTCTGAGTGTTGGTTTCCTGATATCTAAACTGGGAACAGTATTGACTTCAAGAGTCCCCAGGAGCTGCTCCTGTGACACTCCAAGTGAAGCAGGCAGTGCTTCCGCAGCTCCGGGCTGGTCTGAGGGTCGTTCCTGGGGCAGCAGGGTCTCAGGTCTACGGGAGAAATGCTGCTGGCCTGGGTTGTTCCAGGCTGGTCTGGGGGTGGTGCCTGGGGTATCAGGGTCTCAAGTCTACAGGAGAAACGCTGCTGGCCTGGGCAGTGGGGAAAAGGACACGTCACAGGCACTGGGATTTGTGTCCTGCGTCTCTCTCCCTGCAGACCAAGTGGTGGCCTCTCCCGAGAGCTTGCTTAGGGTTTGAGCCAGGGTCTGGCTGGGCCCAGTTTCCCTCCAAGGACGGTGCGACCTACCCTGCTGTACAGCCTCGCCCACCGCACAGAGAACACGTGCTTGCAGAGCCGGGATGGGCCCCCACAGCTCCTCTGCCCGGTGGTGGCGTTGATAATCTCAAGGTCTGTGCTGCCCATCACCCAGTTCACACTGAAGTGGGGAGACTTCCCTGGCTGGCGCGCCTCAGCATCACTCACGCCTGTCAGGGGAGATGGGGAAAGGCAGGGGTTAATATTCCTGGCCCCACACAGGGCTCCCTGAGGGCAGCTGCAGGGAAACAGAGCCCGTGTTTGAGCAGAAGGAGGTATTCACATGTACATGGTCCTCCCTTTTCATCCCTAGGGCTGGCTAGCTCCCGTGGTGGTCACGTGTCACCCGCAGGGTAGAGGTTGCAAATTGGGCAGGACCTGGTGGCCGCCTCAGGTCCAAGGTGTTGCTGTGCCTGCTTCAACCTTCTAATTGAAAAGATTTTTAATAGTCTAGTGATCAGAAAGCTCTGTCCAGATTCCTGCCCTTTCTAGAAATATTTGTTGAGTGAATTAATGAACAGAGCCATGTGGGAGTCATCTGAGAGTGCGTGTTTACTGGCCACCTCTGCAGGCCCAGCTCTGTTGGAGGCAAAACACCGAGGCCAGGAAGCAACGCACAACTCCCTGGCTCCCTCATGTTTACAGTTTAGTTGACGAGAAAAGCAAAACAAAACAGAAATGAGTGTAGGATCAATTGATTCACAATGTGATCCCAAAGGAGCACTGGCTACAGAGTTTTTGAGACTCAGTGCAAAGTGGAAATACGGGGCCTCTTGTTGGAAGGTTACGAGGAATTTTGAGATGACAGTGGAGCATTAAACCGAGCGTGGGTCCTTCTCAGCTCAGGGGCCTTGTGAGCTCCAGGGATGCACATCCACGGCGCTGGTCCTATCCAGAGAGGTCAGCCTCTGCAGGAACGTCCTCATATCATGTGCATTGCCCCTTGTATGCTGGGATTTTAACCTGGACCACACAGTCCTCTCAGCCTGGCTCACACTGCAGGAGGTGGGTGAGGAGGTCCCCATGCTGGGGTGGCATCTGCTTTGCAGCCGGGGCGGGTGCACTTTCTGGTTCCCACCATGGCCCCAGCCCTCACTCCTTGAGGTGCTCCTGTGCTGATCAGGACTTCTGGAGATGCTGCGGGGAGATGTCTGGAAACCCAGGGGGCACCTGCCGAGACCTTGCCCTGGGATGGCCTGAGGGTTCCAACATATGAGATGCAGGTGCAGCTGGGTCCCCCCAGGTCATTGTCTGTTTCAGTCCCTTCTGAAGGCTGCATTTGGCAGTGTGATCTTCGGGGTAGGAAGGGCATCAGAGGAGGAGAGGCTGTGGGAGCCAGAGGCAGCACCCAGCAACATAGCCCAAGGCTTCCCATGCTCAGGGCTTCCTCATGGCCTTCGAGGATGTGGCCTTCAGACATCCACGGGTAGGGAGGGAGGCATGTGCTGTTTGGCCCTGTCTCTGCTCAGAGTCTCATAGGAGGACACATGGTCCACACAAAAGTGAGTAGTCAGGGAGTCTAGGCTCTCGCTTATAACAGTGGCATTGAGACACTTGGTCTATAACGCAGGAGCCCGTGCCCTGTTGGTGCCTCCGGAACCTCCCACCTCCGGTGGCACCTGCTGGGCCTCCTACCCCACTCATTCCCCACGCCCAGCAGGCCATCCTCTCCCACTCGTTCACACCTCTTCGCAGGTCAGCTCCACCTCTCCAGCCCTGCCTGCCTTCCCAGCCAGCTGTCCTGCGGTGCTCAGAGGGGTGCGGGGCCCCTGAGCTCTCAGGGGCACGTGATGCATCACCGAAGACAGCCAGTGCCTATAGAGAAGAACCTGGCGTCCTGACCAGGGCATTGTGTCCAGGCCACTGAGTGCCGCTCAGGTCCCTGGGAAGCCTCTGGCTATTGGTGGAGATGCCCGCATGTCAGGATTGGTCAGGGAGCAAAGGCCTGGTGGGCTGGGCATGGTACGAGGGGGTGGAGGGAGCTGTTCCCATGTCACATGGCAGCACAGCTCATGATGCCTTCCTGGAAGCAGGAGTCATTGAAATTCAGGGGAGACCCACTCACCACAGAGCTGCACAGCCACAGACCCGATTCTCTGCTGCCCCCAGCTTCACCTACCAGTCTGGCTCTGTGGACAGACCAAGCACATGGCCCATCTGCTGCCCTGGTGACCTTCTGTTGGCCACGATGGGCAATGTGGGACGCCCAAGCGAATCCCATTCATGTCAGCTCTTCCTTTTTCCTTCAAGTGATTCTTGTTGGCAGTTGCCACCCAGAGAGCAGGAGGGACAATCTGGCCTGTTGGCTGCTGTAGCCATCCTACAGGATGGGGGCCGCCTGGGCAGGAGGAGCCAGCTGCCAAGGCCAGGGATGACCAGGCACAGGGAGAGGCAGTCACTGCCCTGATCTGCGCGTATCGGGTGAGGTGGCCACCTCTCCTCCTCCTCCCATCCCTCTGGTCTGCATGACAGGACTGACCATGGAGGCACTGAGCTGCAAACTCTGAACTCAGAGGAAAGCCTTGGGGGCCTGAGGTCTACCCAGAACCTCCTGGTCCATTGTCAGGGTGTCCTGGCTCCAGCCCAGGCCCCTCTCACTTCTCTTTGCGGAGGACAGCGTGGCCAAGTTGCTGCCAGCCCTTGGCTGGCTGCAGTCTGGTGGGGCTTCCTCCCAATGGTCCTGGCTGCCAGCTATGACGAGGGCCAAACACCACCAGGAAGGCAGCTGTGAGGACTCGGGTGTGAACCCAGCACGTGCTGCTCCACAAGCAGGAAATGGGAGGAAGAAGTGTGGCGGGGCAGCAGGGGAGGCGATGGCAGGGCAGTGTGGCGGGTGGGGGAAGGGGCATGGTGGGGCAGCAGGGGAAGAGCTGGTGGGATGAGGAGGGGCGGGAGGAAGGAGTGTGGCCAGGCTGCAGGGGAGGTGATGGCAGGGCAGCACTGGGGGAAGGAACATGGCGGGGCAGTGTGAACCCAGCACGTGCTGCTCCATACACAGGAGACTGGAGGAAGGAGCGTGGCGGGGCAGCTGAGGAGGTGCTGGCGGGTGGGCCGTGGGGTCCCACAACATCTCAGCTCACCTGTGACAACCCGAATCACACTGCAAATCATTCAATTCTAACTACAACAGCCCCATAAATTACTATTTAAGGTAGAAAGTGGTGTAAACCCAAGAGCAATCTTCAGTATCTGAGCCTGTCCCTGACCCGGGAGGTGGAGAACGTACCCCTGGGGCCTCTCCCCTTGACTGGGAACCAGGTGGCTGGAGTTCCAGGTGGCTGGAGTTCTGTGGCCCGAGGTCATCTTCCACTTACCCGCTCATGACAGGAGACTTCTCTGCTCCAGGAGGTGATTGAAGATTAGAGCAGACAGATGAGAGTGTGCTGGGAGCACCCAGGCTCTGAGTGCTGCTGTTTTCATCTGAAGGACATTTGAAGGTCAGCTGCAGTTTGTTAGTGCTCTCCAAGTCACACAGATCAAAAGTGTTTCTAGTTAGATCACTGCGAGTGTTTCCAACTTAGTTACAATCACCTAATTGTGTCCAGGGAATGGAGGAACCAACCAACAAGCAGAGGTCAGAATTCCTTTCACGGCAACACGTTCTGTTCCCTTTGTTTGCCCTCTGCAGGGGACGGAGCTTCGAGGAAGGGTCTCATCCCTCTGTTCGCTTGCAAGAGGAAAAACTTCCCAAGGCAACCTGGAAGAATAGCAGTCCTTTTCTTTTTCTTTTTCTTCTGCCTTCTTGTCTTTTTTTTTTTTTTTTTTTAAATAAACCTTCCATATAGAGATAGCGTTGGGATGTTTCCTGAATATACGCACCGTCAGTACCATTTCTGACATCGCCGTAACTAACTGCAGCTGATCACGTGAGCCCAAGGAGTGGGAACCACGGCCCAGATCCCTCAAGTCTAATGAGCGAAGAGACACAGAATGCTCACGTCTGCCTAAACTATTAGGTTTTGCCATTAATGACTCTTACTGTGGACAAATCCCTCACGGTTAGAGGAAGTGTATTCAGGAGTGTCCTGTGTGGCCAGAGGGAACCAGGCGTTGACTTCTCCAGCATGGCCGGCAGCCAGGCCTCTTCCCACAATGGGCCCAGCCCTCCTGCGGCAGGTGTCCAGGCTCTAGGAAGGGCCTCTCGTCCTCATGCACATGGAAGGGCTGTGGCCTCCTGTGTCCTTTCACTCTCTTTCCATTTCCCCACGGCCCTAATCACATGCATGTAGGTGACTGACATGACAACCCGTCCTGGGATGTCTTCTGAGGATGCCCGAGCATCAGGATATCAGGTCACTCCAGGATCTTTCTTTCTTTGTTTTATTTATTTTTGCCTGCGGAGCCACCTGGTTTCTCAGGAACTTTCTGCTCATACATGAATGATCTCACTCACGGTGCACTGATTTTATAATTTTCCACCAATTTCCCAGGTGCTTCACAAAGACATGCAGCGAGTATTCTGGGAGCTGGTCCAGTTGCTGGCTCACGGTGTTCCTGTTGAGCACCTTCCCCACCACGGAGAAGTGGGTTAAAGGGTGTTAGGGCTAAACTCTTAACTCAGAGCTGGATTGCACAGCTAATGGTAGTTGTAGATGGAGCCGGACAAGGTGAAGAAGCGAGCGCTCAGGCCTAGAAACGAAAGCGTGGCTGAGTTTAATTTTAACTCCTGTGGCTGGAAGTATGAAAATGCGTGAACTCCTGACTCATTCCTCCTGAAGTGGGCATTGGCTGATTTAAGATGGAACTCAAGTCCCAAAGACAGAGGGTATCTGCAGCCACAGGTGCACCCACCCAGGCCTGTCCCACCCTGTTCCTGAAGATAGCACGGCAGCACCTGCCTAGTGATCCAGTCCACTCAGGACACATGGCACCACCTCCTTTTCCCAGTTCATAGCACTCAATGTCTCCTGGAGCTGATTCAGGGAATCTCCAGCAGTGAAAGGTACCAACAGACCTGTGGGGATCCTAGGACGAAGCCTGTGCAATCTGAACTCAGAAAACGTGAGCATCAGGCCAGCTGAGCTCTGACGAGAAAAGCGTCCTCCTGAGAAATCACGTGAAGGAACCTCAGTGCTGTGGATAACATGTACACGCACCTGCACAGGGGGTCCTGCGCTTCCTGCTCTGCAGGCTGCCCCGTGAGACCACAATTCCTGCGAACCTCTGGCATCCAGAAGCTACAACGAATCCAAATAAAATGAACCCCATGGAACACTGGGCACCTTCTGCCTTCAGTGACTCGCAATGCAGGAACGGTACTGTATATTCTGATGCGGTTTCCATGTGCACAGAAGTCGTACTTTTGTAGGCTGTGTTTGTTTGAGGTGATCGCTGTAACACATCGTGACATGTGGTGGCTTAAAGCAGCAGAAGTCTGTTGTCTCATGGCTCTGGAGGCTGAAGTCTGACGGTGCAGGCAGGGCCATGACCCCTCCAGAGGCTCCGGGGAGACCCTCCTCGCCTCTCCCAGCCTCTGGTAGCTCCCAGGCTCCCTGGCTTGTGGCCACTTCGCTCCAGTTTCTGACTGTGTCTTCACTGGCTTCTCTGCATGTGCCAAATCTCCCCTGCCTCCTCTTCTAAGGACACAGGTGGTTGCAGGCAGGACCACTGCGATAATTCAGATCAACTTCCACCTCATGACCCTCAATTTACTCACATCTCCAAAGACCCCTTTTTCCAGGTAAGGTAACTTATAGGGTCAGCGATTAGGATCTGGCATCGTTGGGGGCTATTATGCAGCCCACGAGGAGCAATAACTCCGAATTTTGGGACTGGTCTGAGAGGGGAGTGAGTGCTCTTCCTGGAGGAGGGGGAGCCCTGCGCACGGGGCCCCCCACTCCACGGAACAGGGGTTTGCAGGTGACCACAGCTCATGGGTTGCTTCTCACTGCATCTGTTTCTTTCCCTCTGCGTCTTCGGTGTGTGATGAGGCCCGGCGGGGCTCATGGTACAGGAGGGCAGGGGTCCTGGGGCTGCCCGGAGAGCAGTTCCGTGCCCCTGGCTGGGTGTGCAGAGTGACCTTGGGATGCCTGGAGTGCCCGGCACCTGTGCCTGCTGAGTGAGGGTGGCCTCAGGTAGGACCTTGGATTTGAAAATTTGTGTAGGAAGCCCACTGAAGGGTGAGGAAAAAAGGTGTCCCTGAAACACGGTGTAGCCTGGTGGTGAGCAGGGTCTGGCCCCACATTTTCTTTAGTAATTGCTCCTGAGTGGCCTTGGGAATAGTGGCCTCGCTACCTGAGCAGTTTCTCCCTGAGCTGTCTCTAATGGAACCACCCTCACAGGTGCTTGTTGAACCTGGCACGTAACTCAGGGATGTGTTGGCATTTATTAATTTGCGAACATACCACGCAGCATATGGGCCATTCATCTTTGATAAAGTGTTTAGGGAGCTGTCTTATTTCAGAGCTTATCTGTATGGGAAGAAGCTGGTCTCCCGGACCCTTTGACCAAATATTCTGCGAGGTTGTCTGGTATACAGAGATCAGCTTGATGAGACTGTGTGACTTTCGCCGAAATGCACACAACCCTGTTAACGGTGGGCTCTGGCGGCAGAGCGAGGCTGGACTCACTTCTGTGACGTACCAGCAGTGTGGCCTCTGACAAGCTAATTAACCTACTACTGCCACCACAGCTACCACCACCAGTTCAACTTCCACCGTGATCACCATGACCACCATTGTGGGGTGACTCCACAATTCATCTATGAAAATGAGTTTTACTGTGGCTCACAGAGCTGTGAAAAGATGCCTGACTTGAAGAAAATCCTTATTTGCCTTTTAAAAAAGGCATTCTGTGAGGCATTACAGCATTTCTTTACATAGTGAGCCTACTATATTTACAATGTAACTCACTTTCCCAAAATTAAATTTACACATTTGAGGAATATAATTTTTACAAGAAGTGAGGCAAGTCTGTGTCACAGGGTAGCCCTGCATTTAATTTTGCAGAGTGAATGAAACAGCATGCATTTGGCCATGCACAGATCATAAAGCTGACAGAATCAAAGTGACCTCCTGAATTTTCTATGTGACCAGACACACTGTGGGGTCTCTCTCTCTCTCTCTCTCACACACACCCACACACCTTTAATGGAAGTAGAGCTGGTAAATTTAATGTGGACTTATGGATTTGGGGTAACTAACTTCTCAGGCTGTATTAATGCCATTTTATTCATTATCATTAATATTAATGAACATCTTTATAATTGCCGGTAATTTTGTAGCTGCTGTCTTGCTTTGATACAGCACATTCCATAAGAAACGTAAAATGTACTATGGAGCCTGGAGGTGGTGTGTTAACTGAGGGTGGACAGCTGGTTCTTTCTGCTGTGAGAGGGTCCTAAAAGCTTCTGTGGGTTCCTGCAAGCCAGAAGGGAATATGAATATTGAAAACACAGAGGCCATGGCGGCTTTTCCCTCGCCTTCCCTAGCTCCTGTGACTGGTTTGAGGCGGAGGTGCTGAGGTGGGGGAAGGCAGGCATCTGCAGGGCATGGGACAGGCTAAACTGGCTGCACTGTCTGTGAATGTCCCGGGTGTGAGTTCTGTGGGGCAGCAGTGATGTCCGGGATGCTGAGGCCTGGGCGCCGTCCTCTAGGGAGCCTTTGTGCCTCCACTCATCTCCAGGGACTTTGTTCCTAGAGGTAGCCAAGGAGTCATGAGGATGAACCACCACTCGGGTCCCCCGAGTTCAAAGCACAGAGGCTTGCAGGACGCTTCAGAAGACATGACATTTCCATGACAGAGGAAAGAATCTGCAGTTTTCATTTTTTTAGCTGGATGATGACATGATTTTTGGCTTCTGTAAGGATTGCCATTATTGCAAAAGATATGGAACAAAGGGACCTTGGGGGAATATAGTCTTTTGTTGTTCCAAATTATGTTATTTTTCTGCCTCAGTATTCAAAATGTAGTAACATGCCAGGTTTCAGACTGGGTAAGAATGTGGCTGGTTTTCATTGCTCTTCAGTCCACATGACCCATTTGAGATCGTTTTTCTTAAGCCCAAATAACACAGTGAGTGTTGAGGGAGTCCACTGGGGTTAGATTATCTCTGTGTTTGTCTGCAAATGCTATCTTGCCTTCGTTTTTGAAGGGTACTTTTTCTTGATATCAGATCATAAGTTGAGATTGTTTTTCTATTGGCATTTTAAAGATGTCATTTCATTGTTTTTTTTTTTTTTTGTCTTCTGAGAATCAATTATCAGTCTGATTTAGCTCTTTTGAAGTGAATTTGTCTTTCATTTCCTGACTGCTTTTGAGATTTTTTTTGGCCTCTGTTTTTCAGCAATTTAACCACTGAGATGAGAAAAAAAAAATCTTGGTGTATAATGTGCTTTTCAAATCTGCATTTGGATGCTTTTTGTTTGTCTTGATCTTAATGATCATTAATTTCAGAAATTTCTCCTGAATTAAAGAAGACTGATGCTCCATAGAAGTTTCTTCAACTTAGTGTGACAATATTTTGAAAATCTGGACACATAAAAAAAATGGACATAAATGGCCACAGATACTTTGAAAGCCAAAAATAAGTAGCATTGGGCAAAATGTATAAGCTAGTCTTGGTACACATTTCAGTAAGTATCAAACTTCTTTCTGACAAATGGGGTTGCTGTGAAACCCAGGCACCTGAAGGGCTTCTGACGCAGAAGCTGCCATTTTCACCACCTCGGGGAAGTGTGTGCTTTGGGAAAGACAGCCCGTGCTTGCCTCTATTTCATCACCAGCCCCACAGTGCTACTTCATCACATGAACATAAACCAAGAGTCTTAAACTACTCATGGTTCCAACAATCAATTCTCTGGGTTCATCTCTCAGATTTCATGTTCATTGCCAAGACCTTGAGGTTGGCTGTAAAAATAATCACAGTTTTATCCTCTGTGTGGACTAAGAAATTAATCATTGACAAGCATATCTGTTAAATATGCTGTTAACACAAACAATGAATTTATCCTACCCAGATTGTTTCCCCTTTGTTGTTGGTTTTTTTTTCTTGATGAAGAGAAATAAAAATTGAGCCTTGATGTTGAAAGCTCGGAGAAGCATGTATCCTCAGCTTAGTAGAACAAGCCTGTCAAAATGGCTATTTCATCTCACTTTTTTCTAAAAGGATGATTATTCAGGACATAGATTTTTATTAATTACTATGCCCATCATTTTTTTCATCTTACTGAATTAACTGAGAAAGACCAAGGGCAAACTCCTTTAGGTTATCTGTGATCAGGAAATAACGCAACTTTTGCTGAAGGATTTAGAGTTCAAGACAGCCTTGAAATGAGCTTCTGGTCCTGAAGTTTTGTCATAGGTTCAGACTGGCCAGTGTAGAATTTTTCAAGTATATCCTTCAAGAAGGATACATTACTATGCATCCGATGACTGTGTGGGCTAGGGTACCTTTTTCAGCTTGGCTGCTTCTTTTTAACTCAGAGTTTATTTGGCCATATCTAAATTGCAAGGCTTCATTCTGCTAATATATGAGCTTCATATTCTAAGGTAATACTGCAAGCTGACCTTGAGGGAAGCTTCAAGCAAACTTCATTTGCTTATTTGAGGCACTTTTTATTATTATCCCTAGGCAAGATCTTGCTCTGTCTTTTGGTGAAAGACATTCTGATGATTTCTTTTCAAAATTTGCATGATTGGTTTTTAAATGTCCATCAAGAACAATGCTGGGGCTGCTTAGGGGTTGCATGCAGGCAAGATACCAAGACTTAGGCACATTTGCATCTCTAAAATAATGAAAACCGGGTTCCCAATAAGCATGAAAATGGAGGCTGAAATATTTAGTCAGACTGCGCTGGCTGTGGTGTGGCAGGTGCCGCCTGGGCTGGGGAGTGGACAGGTGCCACCCAGGATGGGAAGCAGACAGGTGTCTCGAAGGCTTGGCCATTACTTGTGCTGCGAAGTGATGTCAGGGGGATTTGAATTTCTCTAATTGTGTTTTCTAAAATTCACTGCGTTCACACTTATGATTGGAAATTCCTGTTTTTATTTATGTTGCCATGTTCCCAGATGGACACGTGATTGAAAATCTGCACTGGGAGACTGGCTGCCAAGGCAGTGACAAGCCAATGCCCAAGGAGGGCAAAACCCATTCCATGGACGGTGGCTCGGGAGGACGCAGTCACAGTGCTTAGCAAGCTTGAATACGCCCTTCAGTAGGTGCTTGACACCAGGACGAGGATGTCTAAGGAAAACGCACAGAGAAAGGGCAAGTGCACGGGCCACTAGCCGGACAGGTGAGGATCCTCTCAGGTTTAACTCAGAAATCCTAGAACTGCATGGAGGCCTTTGGGGCACCAAATGCGGGAACATGTGCACTGAGTTCCAAACCCGTGATTCCAGGTCTTTTCGGGGCTCACTCCAGAGCCGTATTTTCTGTTCAACTGCAGTGAGTAAGGAGTTGTCACCGTTTTAAGAAAACATACAGGAAAGAGCAAAAGGAAGCAGGAAATCAAGAAAGAGGTTGAATCTGGGTCCAAAGTGATATTTTACCAGAACCACTGCAATGACTGACCATTTAAACAATGCATGGAGTTGTGCAGGCTGTGATTGGAAGCACACCTTTTGGCCCTCGCCAGGGGAGATGACGGCCAGTGGGTGTCTCGGTGACGGCGTGGGAGAAGTGGCTGCTCCTTACTTAGCTGCTGCCTCCTCTGGCTAGTCCTGCCTTACATTGTTAGCTTCTGTGTGATTAGAAACACGGACACCTGCCCTAAGAAATCGCACTGCATGACTGGGCGTGGTGGCTCACATCTGTAATCCTAGCACTTTGGGAGGCTGAGGCGGGTGGATTATGAGGTCAAGAGATTGAGACCATCCTGGTGAACGTGGTGAAACCCTGTCTCTACTAAAAATACAAAAATTAGCCAGGCGTGGTGGTACATGCCTGTGGTCCCAGCTACTTGGATGGCTGAGGCAGAAGAATTGCTTGAACCTGGGAGGAGGAGGTTGCAGTGAGCTGAGATGGAGCCACTGCACTCTAGCCTGGGTGACAGAGAGACACCCTGTCTCAATAAATAAACAAATAAATGAATAAATAAACACACAGACAATAGAGATAATAACTTTGTCATTGGCTTGTGTGAGAACCAAGCAGTGTAGTCAGGTACTTTGCACAAATTATTTCTTCCAGCTGTCACTCCTGCCCCCATCCCCCGAGGCCCTATTTTGCCCCTGATCTTACAATTCAGAGCAGTTTTAGAATCCCGAGAAGAAATCCTAGGACCAACGACTCTCAGCTCCAACAGGAAACAGCTCTTTTATCTTCCTGCTTTCTCTTCCAGGTGATGTGGTTTAAGCCCTAACCCTGCAAAACCCTTGGCGTCACTCTCCTTGCTGGGGCAAGGGTTTTCTCTGTTCCCCAACATCTCTGCCTGATTCTGCACAGAAAGGCCCTCCCGAGAGCACTCCCACTCAGCAGGGGCTGACTCCAAGGCTGGGTGTTCTGCATGCCCCAGCACGAGGCTGCCAGTGAAGAGGAAACCCTACTCCTTCTCATCGTCCCCGGGAACCTGTGAAGGTGCCTCACAGTGAAAGACTGGGAGTCGCCACAGGTCAGTGTGTCCCTCACAAAACCCCCCCGAGATCACTCCCTGCTCTTTCTAGGGCACCTAACAGCTGCCAAGGGACTCTTCATCCTTGTAACTGGCTGCATGCCAGGCAGCCCGGGCAGGCCCCAGGTAACACAGGGAAGTGGAGGCTCAGGCAGGCTTGGGTCTCTGAGGACATCTGGGCTGTCGGGAACCTTGGTGCTGAGCTGGCCTGGCACTCGCGGAGTCACCTTGCAGCCTCTGGAGGGTGCGGAGGGCCCTGGGTCCCAAAGATCCGCTCCAGCCACGTGGCCCTGGTGTCCCCCTCTCCCTGCCCCTCCTCGCCTACCTGGCTCTTCCTCAGTGGGTGGCCAGGAGGGCAGGTGGGGCCTCTCGGATGAGCCTAGCACTAGCAATTCTGTTCTAGGGGCTACTTCAGACATTGCTGTGAAAACAGCATCATGACACATTCTGAAAACGGCAACCCGACACAATTGTGAATTCATACCAAGACCTGGGCTAGTCCTATATTCAGAGATGCTCTGAAACCTTTTGTCATTTTTCCTTTTTACAATTGTTGGAATTTGCCCATTAAATCTTAAATTGCCACTAGCCAACATGGATGCAATCTCCTGGGGATGGCACCGCCAGGCACACCTGCGTCTGGCCTGGTGGTGGGAAGGAGCCCGAGAGCCCCCGGGACAGGGGTTCTTACCACTGAGGAGAGGCCGGTTGTGCCGGTAGGAGGTGGGCAGCTGGCCGATGTCCTCCATGCGGTGGCTCATGACGCGTGCCAGGTGGCCTGTGTGGTGCAGGCTGCCTACCACGATGCTCTGCAGGTACACAGGCTCCATGAAGTGAGACAGGAGCGCACCCTGCAGCCCCAGGACATTCCAGCTGTGGGGAGAGCCAGTGGTTAGTGGGGCCCACCCTGGAGCCCAGGATGTTCCAGCTGTGGGGAGAGCCAGTGGTCAGTGGGGCCCACCTTGGAGCCCAGGATGTTCCAGCTGTGGGGAGAGCCAGTGGTCAGTGGGGCCCACCCGGGGCCCAGGGAGCTGGGTCCTTTCTGCCCCTCTGCGGCCTGGTCTTGAGGACCTGTCACACTTCCCATTGTGTGGACCTAGGGGTGCTCGCCGGGGGTGCCCGGACTCAACCCACTGTTGCCTGGGACAGGGATCCGAGGGCCCCTGCCCACTAACAAACACCACTCCCTTTTCTGAAAATGAGTCGTTAGGCAGAGTGCAAGCTCTTATGTTCTCTCTGGGATGTAGAATTAGATGTTTTAAGAAAGATGCTCTGTCCCGAAAGTGAATCTGAAGTTTTCTTTATATTAGCTGGGAAATATTAGAAATTGAATTTATTTTAGTTTAGGGAAAAATACTTTCTACTCCCTTTGTCCTTAGCAGTCAAAATGACCTATTGTGTTGAAATTAAATGACATGAATAAATGACCTTGGTTTGGTCTGGGGATGATTTGGTTTTAGTAGCCCGGATTGGAGATGAACGACAAGGCCATTTTGTTTGAAATAAATATAGCTCTGGGTGAATGTTTTTGCTTCTTCAAGCAAAAATACCAAGAGCACTGGGATTTTTCCCCGTTAAAGTTGGGTGGCAAGAGCTTCCATGTGTGTGTTATTCAATGCAGCATTTTGTGGTTTCCACTCTAATGTGCTTAAAATCCCACCTCCACCAGTAGCGAGCATTCTGCAGCTAATTTCTTACATCATTGTTCTTTTCATTAATTAACATTTCTCCAGTGTTAGAGCGATGACTGCAGTCCCCGCATGCAGCGCCTTTTTTCATGATTAATAAAGAGTCATTATATTTCCCTTCCTGAAGCAGTCAATTAACACAGAATTCTTTCCATTAATTACCGAATCTACCTGGAGAGTAATCTTCTCAGAGAACCTGTGACACCAATTGCTTTAAAAAGTTCTCTTTAAATTTTATTCCAAAAACACAGGCAATTTAGCCAGCGATATTAATTTGCCTCAGAAGCATCTCCGTGAATGAGAAACATCTTTTAATCTCATGCAAGAAAAGGCAGCCATCTGGCTGGTGGGTATTTCGGGGAGCAGTTCTCCCTCACTCCCTCCGCAAATGCAGGTCATTAAAGTAATGTGCTCATCTACATAAAACTCAAATGGAATATAAAAGGTAATATTTATATACAAACAATTTAGTCCTACAATTTAAACAGTCATTGGTTTTATGAAACATTTACTTCAGTCTATCAGATTTGCATAACTTCATTTAAAAAAATATTGTGGTCATTTCTACAAGTCACGGCATTTCTCCCAGAAAGCAAGGTAAGGGCTGGCCCCTGGATACATGAGGTTCTCCCTGAGAGATGAGCTTGGGAGTTCTGAAGGGTAGGACGAGATGGAGGCCACAGAGCACCTGCCACTGAGAAGCCTTCATTCCACAGCGTGTCTGCCTGGATCTCCAACGGTGGCTCTTCAGAGTCAATTTTTTCTTTAATGTTCACTGATAAGTCAGAGCATGTCAACAAAACCGGGAAAAGGAGACTTTTTGTAACTGAGCTTTTCCTTTGGTGTTTTATGTTTTTTTTTTTTAAATAGCGACATGGTTTTGCTGTATTGCCCAGGTTGGTCTTGAACTCCTGGGCTCAATTGATCCTCCTGCCTCAGCCTCCTTAAGGGCTGGAATTACAAGAGTGAGCCATTGCACCCAGTCTTTTTTGGTTTGTTTTTTAGACAGGGTCTCACTCTGTCATCCAGGCTGGAGTATGCTGGTGCAAATGGTGCAGTCATAGCTCACTGCAGCCTAATTATTTTGTATTTTTCATAGAGGCAGAGTCTTGCTATGTTGCCCAGGCTGGTCTCAAACTCCTGGGCTCAAGCGATCCACCCACCTTGGCCTCCCATTGTGCTGGGATCACAGGTGTGAGTCACTGTGTCCAGCCAACGCCAATGTTTTTGAGGAGTGGTTGAGGGATTTGGCTTGTTCCCTTGAATCTGAGACCAGAGGGCAGACCAAAAGCTGGGGGGAAATTCAGCAGCATGGCCCTCCTTGGAGTGCGAGATGCCGGAAAACAAGGCTACGGAAAGGACCCCATGTAGGGCCCAGGGCTCCGGTTACGTGGTCCTAATGGGCCTGCTAATTCTCAGACTGTTAGTGCAGTCTTAAAATTTCTTACAAATTAAAGTAGGGAAAGGTATGTTTCCACCATCAGTAACAAAGCACCTTCTTGAAATAAGCCGTGAGTTAAAAAGTAAAATCAGGATTCCTGGAAGAGACGCTGTGGCGTCAGAGGCATTGGAGCACTGGCTTTGAACAAGACTTCTGGAACGTACATGAGTGTCTGTGATGCCGCAGGACCCTGGGAAGTCAAATAACTTCAATATCAGGTTCCCACCTGATAACCTTTACAATAAAGAGGAAATCAACCTTCTCCATTCCTGGCTATCAGAGTTTAAACTTATTCAGGTAACATGATCAATAAAACCAAATGTCTTTCTGAATATGAGCTGGAGAATTTTCAGCATTCAGGATTGAATGGAAAAATACCTCTCCTTTTGTTCAAACAGCTGAACTGTTGACAGAGAAAAAAAATCCCATGTCTAGTTTTCAATACAGATAATCCCTAAATAAATGTATTTTTGTCTGTGTGTCAATCACTGAAATACCACAAATAAGTGGGGGAAGATCTTGGAAAAAGGCTGCTGTTCTTTAGCTAGGAGCGGCAACCTGCTCACTCAGCCCAGGCTGCGGTCTCCTGGCCACAGTGGAAGGAAAGACCAGTCGGCGGTGGGTTGATGATGCCTCAGGCTGTCCCTGTAGGTGCGCTGGCGTCAGGCAGGGACAGCGTCAGGCAGGGAACAGGGACTGCCCTCGCCTGTTTGGATGCTTTGGTTTTCCGCCGTGACGCGACCCTCTGAGGAGATGTAACTCTAAAGTTACATGAAGCCTGCAGCCAAGTCCTCAGCTACCACCTGGCATGGCTCTTAGGCCTGCTGCTGGATCGTCTGAGAGCTGTGAGGACCTCCTGAGGCCTGGCTCCCCCAAGGGTTCTGGTGTGATTGGGGGGTCAGTGTGGCCATCAGCTTTCTCTGTGCCACCCATGTGACTCTCATGTGAGCCAGGGTTGAGGACTTCTGCAGCAAAGTGGCAGATTCTGGAGCCAACACAGTCAGGTACCATTTAGGTCATGATGCTGGTCAGAGGGGCCTCCCTTGGCCCCTCTCTTGCTGTTCTTATCAACCCTCTTCTTAGTGGTCCTCAAAGTGGGGTGCCTGGGCCAGCCACCCAGCATCACCTGAGAACTTGATAGAAATGTAAATTCCTGGGCTGCACCCCAGAACTGTTAGCTCATGAACTCTGGGGTGGGGCCACGTGGCGCAAATTCTAAGCAGCAGCCTCCAGGTTGCTTGGAGGCTGCTCAGTTCAAGAATCACCGTCTCCATGTTGGTTCTGTGGTCACAATAGCCGTACCTACCGCTAATGGCATTGCAAGAGCACAGGAGATGATTTAATCTCTGGCTGTCGGGGGGTGACATTTCCCTTCTGCCACACCCCACCCCCAAACCCCTACCTCACATCTTCTTCCTTCCACATTTTGGCAACACAGGTAATAAGTCCAAGACATCTCTGCATAAATGCCTCATCCCATTTCCAGGCAACTCAGATCTATTCTGGGGCCTAAGTGAAAGAGAAGCCAACAGCTTTTTGACTCAACACGCCTGCTAGGAATTCACCCAGCATCTGCATTCTCAGTGGAACACGTGATGTACGGATGGGGCCAGTCTTGAAGAGGCTGTTTGTAAAAGCAGACAAAGCACAGCAAAGCAGAAACCGGAAATCACCTATGTGTGTCTTAGCAGGGATCTGGTTAAATAAAGGATGGTGCGTTCATGATGCCCTGGCCTGCCTGACCATGTGTCCCACACCTCCTGTGCCTCTGAGGCGAGCCTTGCTTGCTGGGACACCCTTGGGGTCAGGAGGCCACAGATGCCTGACCTGCACCTTCTGCTGCGTGGAGACTCTGCCCCTCATGGCTCCTGCCAGCCTTGCCCATCACCATCACGTGGGACGCTTGTGATTGCTCTAAAAACACCGGGCTCTCATGCTGTCCCCTCTTGAGGTCCCTGCCTTGTGTCCAGTGGCATCATGGCTGCCTCTTGCTGGGCTGCCCCTGCCCCAGACCTTGGGTGCCTGATGCGTAGGACGAACCTGATGGATGGTGTGTTCCTTCAGCAGCTGTGTTGTGTTCAGAGGTGGAAACAATGCCGGGCAACATCCCAGCAAGGCTCTCAGTGACCCTCACCCCACAGGCTCTTCCTCCATGTGACTGTGACACCCCCAGGGGGGCCTGCACCTGCCTTGAGCCTCTGCAGCTTAGGACGTCTCAGTCCAAGGGTTGGGGTGATGCCGCGTAGAATGGGTCCTGACCTCCTGGGTGCTCCCTCAGGCCCCAGTCGCCATTCTGCAGAATCCTGAGTCCGTGAAGCAGCGCCAGGGCCTCCACCTACCCCAGCTGACCTGCCAGTAAAGCTGACCTGTGGCCCGGGGGCTGCCTTGCCGGCACCAGGTGGGGAGGAAGTGAGCAACCCCCGAGCTTGCAGGGAGGGCCTGGGAGTACACGAGGGGCTTGCTGTTTAAGGGCCACCAAGTTTTGGGGTGGTTCCGGGGTGGTTCGCTTCACAGCAGGAGACAACCGACCAGAGCCTGTGGCACAGCCTGAGTCATCTCTGGGCTGTCCGCAGCTGCCCCAGGAGCTCACATAGGTCAGGCCAGAGGGAAAGGAGCGCAGTGTGCACCCAGGCTCTGCCGTCCGAAAGCTCGTGTTCCTGAAAATTCACGTGGAATCCTTATCTCCCAGAGTCTAAGAGTACTCTGGTTGGCCTCTTGGTTCTGGGGATAAAGGACAGATTTCACTCAGCCTGAGGACTTTTGGTTCCTTCTATGAAGACAGCGGCTGTGAGATGATGCCTGGCGACTCAGGGGCCTCAGCCCTGCGCCTCCGTCTCTGCATCTCTATGTTGGCTTTGCAGAGTTCACACTGTCTGGGTCGTTGCTGAGCATCCCAGGTCCCCACTCAGCCGGCCTCATGTTTTCTCTTGTCCCCCTGATTGGAGTCCCAGTTCTTACGCTGTTGATGCCAGCTTGTCACCCTTGGCCGTCTCCACAGCAGCTGGGTGGGTGCCCCCAGGAACTGGACTCTGGTCTCGGGAACCTCGGCCAAGGTCGGTGGTGCTGGTGCAGGAGGGCAGAGCCTCGGAGGCAGAGGGGCCGCTGATGTTTTCATTATTACTTTTTAATATTTGATAAGTGTCAGTGAATTGATCACTGCTTCTTTCCTCACTAGAGATGTTATGTCACTTAAGGCTGAGCACGGTGGCTCACACCCGTAATCCCAGCACTTTGGGAGGCTGAGGCAGGCAGATCCCTTGAGATGAGGGGTTCGAGAGCAGCCTGGCCAACATGGTAAAACCCGTCTCTGCTGAAAATACAAAAATTAGCCTGGTGTGGTGGCTCATGCCTGTAATCCCAGCTACTGGGGAGGCTGAGGCAGAGAATTACTTGAACCTGGGAGGCGGAGGCTACAGTGAGCTGAGATTGCGCCACTGCACTCCAGCCTGGGTGACAAGAGCAAGACTTCATCTCGGGAAAAAAAAAAAAAAAAAAGGTCACTTAAAACCTATAATGAAATCACCACACAATCTATATTATTTAAAAATCAGTAAAAACATTTTTAAACCAGACAGGGAGTAAGAGTAGTTATGTTATGAAGGATCTACACTTTGAGGTCAGAACCATGAGCAACATTCATTTGACCTCAGTGGTGTTGATAACATTTTAAAAACAAGAAGTCCAGCAACAAATCATGGAGGAAGGCATCAGGATTGTTCCCTGGTGGGCTGGTGGCCAGGAGGAGGCTCGAGAGGCTCTTGTGGGAGAATGCTGAGCAGCCCCTGTCTAGGCAGAGGGAGAGGGAGCTCTACACAGTCTGAAATTTAAGTTCGGAAATCAGCCAGTGCCGTATTCCCCAGAGAGCAGCTGTAATTTCTTACAGTTCATTTTCATGGAGAAAGTTTTAATCTGTTTATCTAATGACACATTGTGATCAATATTCAAGCTCAGGTACTTAAAATTAGAAACCATATCTGAGGGAACATTAGTTCCAGAAGATTTAGATGTTTTATATGCCACTCAGCATTTGATTCTTTGAGACAAAATCTAAAAGCACCTCTGCGGTTTTCCCCGTTCTTCCAGGAGCCTGGGGTTCGGCTGTGAGTGAGAGTGGAGCCTGACTCCATGGAGCTGGAGAAACAGGGTATGTCTGCGGGCCCTCAGCACGGGACTGTCATGTCTGCCGTGTCCGACCCTCGTCCCACGCAGGGGCAGGGTTTGGTTGCCAGGATGCTCCTCAACCTTAACTTGCGGCTTTGCAGGTCAATCCTCATGGACCCGTGAAACAACCCATTTTCTGCAGTTTATTCCATCTTCCCAGGGCTGTGGTGGTGGTAGGATTTTAGGAATAGAGTTTCCTGTGACTTTATGTGTCCTCTGATTTCCAGAAAACTGACTGGGTGATTTCTCTCGCCCTCCAGTGCCAGCCTCCTAGGGCTGCTGTGGCGACAACCATAGTGAGGTGGCTTCAAACAGGGATGTTCTCCCAGTTCTGAGGGCCAGAGCTCTGAAAGGGCATCCACAGGGTTGTGTTTCCCCTGGGGGCATGTGGCTGGTGCCACCTCCAGAGTCCCTGTCCTCGGAGCACCCACTGCCTCTGAAGTCACAGAAGAGGCCAAGGACACCTGGGTGCATCCGTCCCTGGCCCCAGCACTCATGTGCAGGCAGTGGCCCTGTGCTGGTCCCTGCCCCTTCCTCCCACACTCTTGCCTCCCTGCTTCCCCAGCCCCATTGCATTCAGCACGAGGCCCTCAGTAGACTGAGGAGCCTTGGGAGCCTGGGACTGTAGAGTGTCCTCTCACAGCCTAGACCCCTGTGAGACCAGCTGCACATCAGGCCATTTCCTTGGGGCTGGTTTTGGGGACCAGGCAGCACTTATGGGCTCTGAAAGGGCATCCACAGGGTTGTGCTTCCCCTGGGGGCATGTGGCTGGTGCCACCTCTAGAGTCCCCGTCCTCTGAGCACCTGCTGCCTCTGAGGTCACAGAAGAGGCCAAGGACACCTGGGTACATCCATCCCTGGCCCCAGCACTCATGTGCAGGCTCGAAGTGGTCACATATCATCACATCAGTGGTGTCTGCTGAGGCCCTGAGATGCAAGGACACAGTTCTGGGCACCACAGGGAGGGCCTGATCTGTAGGGGGAGACAAGATGGCCACAAGCCCTTGGCCCAGGAAGAGCAGCTTCTGAGCAGGGGCCTGGCCCTCAGCTTTCTCTGCTGGGGCACCCAGAGCCTGATGAGCCATCAGTGCTGTCAGGCACACATGTAGGCAGGGTGGGGGTCCTGCCCAGCAAATGGGCTCAAGGTATACTCCTGTGGCTCAGTCGTGGGTGCCCAGAGACCACAGCAGATTTCAGATGCAGTGAGGGGCATGTGGCCTGGCAATAGCCCCAGATCCATCTGAATGGTGGAGAACATTAGGTGTGGGTCTCAGAAGGCACGTGGCTCTGAAGCCCCACGGGGCACTGACTCCTACGCAGGACGGAGACAAACGACTCATTCAGTGACCCCCAGAGCAACGCTGAGGCTGTGTGAAAAAGAACTGCAACCCCATCAGCATGGGGTGATCTACCTTCCAGGGAGGCCCTCGGCTCTTAGTAGGGATAGCCGCACCGTCACCGTCACTTGCAGCAACACCCACACCCATGCCCACACCTGCATCCATGCTGTCGCCCAGTGTCACACCCATACCCACACCCATACTGCAACCCACAATCACACCCACACTGTCACCTACACTCAGTCACCCATACCCACAGCCTTGCCAACACCCACACCCAAAACTCACCCACACGCCCACACCCACAGTCACCCACAAGCCCATACCCACACGCCCACATCCACTTGAGTGCTCTCGCAGGCCCCGGTGCACTGAACAACTGTGGCCACAGAACGCCAGAAGCCCACACTCAGACGATGGAGGGGACATCAGGTGATGTGTCAGGAAATGTGGAAAAAGTTTTCTCCACATGTTTTATGATCCATTTTAAGCCACTGTAAAAACTTCAAGGTTTCTATAACACACGTTCATATTTTGCTGTAAAATGATCTTACCACTGACATTGTGAAATGAAATCTATTATTATTCATGGACTCTCGTACCCAGAAGAATGCCTGTTGTTACCTATTATTATTACAGGGTATTATTGATCTGAAAGGTGATACCTATGCATTACTTTTGATTTGTAGGTGGGAAGCAATGTCACTGTGTTGTTTGTTTAGATCTTTTGATACAAAAGATCGTTTTTCATTGATATCAAAGGGAAATTGCAAAAAGAATTACCAATTTGTCTAATGGATGCACTTTCTGTGCCTTAATTATACATACAATTCTATCCATTTAGTCTCATTTTATTACATGAAAGCCACATAAAGTCAGGGATTAAAAGCCAGCCAGAAATTTCTCTCATGGCTGCCCAAACAGAACTGCGCCTCTTCCCAGAGAAATTTCGAAATGAGGAAGCCGACATCACCGCGGGTTTCTGGCCACGTGCGGGATGAGACTCGTGCTCTCTAGGAGAGAAAATGGCGCAGGTTTCACTGGTTTTCGCACATCCCTAAAATTTATGAGCAGCATGGATACCTTTGTAGCCCTGGCTGAAGTTAGTGGGAGGGCAGAAGGTGCATGCTTCAGCTCCGTGAAGTTGTTGCGTGGCACATCAGAAGGCCGCAGTTCTTTGACATTCCCATTCCCACGGTGTCGTCAATTATGCTGCAGTGATTCCTTGTTCACATCGTGGCTGTTCTGACAACAGAGCAGGTTTCCTTCATTCACAAGCACGGTGAGCAGCTCCTGGAAGCTGACCATGTACAGCACTTTGTACCTTGTGGGGGTGTAAAGACACCTGGCGTTTGGGCCCCACGTGGATGGAAAGGCGGGGACAGTTGGAGGCAGCCCCTTCCTGTACTGGGGCTCCCCATGGTGTAGACATCTCTTTGAGATGGGTCTCAGTGGAGCCATCACAGCCAAGTGAGCCAGTGCTTGAGGGTTGCTGCAGCCAGCACCAGGGCAACTCAGACGCTGCACTTGCCAGCCTGGGCCAATGAGGCTCTGTCACACTCCCTGCCAGCCCACCTAGGTGTTGCCAGTGGGCTGTGAGGGGTTCAAAGCTCTTGTCCCCTCCTGCTGTGGCTCAGCTTCCAATCGCTCCTTTCTCCCTTCCTCTCTCCTATTAGCTATGAATCATCTAATCTATCTATAATCTATCATCTACCAATCATCTGATCTATCCATAATCTATCATCTATTTTTCTTCTATCTAACCTATCATCTATCATTTATGATCTGTATCATCTATCTATCATCTATTTATCTACATCTACCATCTATCTACCTATCATCTGTCATCTATGACCTATGTATCACCTATCTGTCATCTCCATCTATCAATCTGTCATCTATTGATCTATCTATGCCTGCTACATGCCCACACTCACTGTGCCAGACACTGAATGAATGAGGTCAAATGAGATAGGGTCCCTGACTGCCAGAAGCTCAGAGTTGGGTGGGAAGGATGGATTCTAGGGAGGATGAGGGCCCCCTTGTTGAGACAGTGGACCCCCAGCAGCCTCAAATATGTTATTTCTGGATGAGACAGTCGTATGCTGCTAAGAAAGAAAGAAACCAGCACGCGTGTGTAGCTTCCCAATTTCCATGGTGTAACTACCATCACTGAGGCCAATTTCAAGACCCCAGCGTGAGGTCACTGAGCCAGCTTGGGTGGTGATGAACCACCACACATATACGAGAGATGTAAATAATTTCAAGAACACAGATAACAGCAAAGTAATTTAAAGTGGTGAGTTTTGAGTACTATATGTTTGTTTTAATATAACTTATTTAGTTCTAAGTTGATGTAATTTAGTTTTTAGAAATGACTTAACAACCTACTTTTTAAAAATATATATATTTTATTGCTTTTTAGGTTTTGGGGTACATGTGAAGAACATGCAAGATTGTTGCACAGGTACATATATGGCAATGTGGTTTGCTGCCTTCCTCCCCATCACCTATATCTGGCATTTCTCCCCATGCTATCCCTCCCCAACTCCCCACCCCCTGCTGTCCCTCCCCTGGTTCCCCGCAACAGACCCCAGTGTGTGATGCTCCCCTCTCTGTGTCCATGTGTTCTCACTGTTCAACATCCGCCTATGAGTGAGAACATGCGGTGTTTGATTTTCTGTCCTTGTGCCAGTTTGCTGAGAATGATGGTTTTGAGGTTCATCCATGTCCCTACAAAGGACACAAACTCATCGTTTTTTGTGGCTGCATAGTATTCCATGGTGTATATGTGCCACATTTTCCCTATCCAGTCTATCATCGATAGGCATTTGGGTTGGTTCCAAGTCTTTGCTATTGTAAACAGTGCTGC
Organism: Cacajao melanocephalus; assembly: GCA_963573385.1. Taxonomy (NCBI): domain Eukaryota; kingdom Metazoa; phylum Chordata; class Mammalia; order Primates; family Pitheciidae; genus Cacajao; species Cacajao melanocephalus. Next base: position 68,104 of record CAUYLG010074969.1, read on the forward strand.
AATGAACATTCGTGTGCATGTGTCCTTATAATAGAACGATTTATAATCCTTTGGATACCTACCCAGTAATGGAATTGCTGGGTCAAATGGAATTT